>CANUEX010008111.1:0-21214 GCA_948099535.1 Jatropha multifida
GTTTGAATGTTTCAGAGCTGCACTTGGAGTTGTTGATCGTAAGCATGCACTAAGGGGGAGTGTTACAAATTAGTGCATCTTACTATTTGTTTATCTTTTACCAAGTCAATAACTAAATTAGATTTTATGGGATATCAGATATTTTGTTACAGAAGTGACCAAGTCATAAGGGTAGGACCTAGTCTTGGGGTAGTTTTAATTCTGTCAAATAATGTGCTAGTTGTTAGCTAAAAATTCTCATTGTTTGTTTTGTTGTACTCCTATATAAAGGCACATCCTTTGTTATTCTATGCCGCCAACAAGTGAGTAATAAACACACAGAGTATTCACTCATTCTGCAGTGTCTTCTTTTCTTCTTTTTCATACTACTCTATATTTTTCTACCTTTTTTTGTTTTAAATTTAAAAGTTGTTTATGATATTATATTTTGTTGGCCCAGAATATATATATATACCAATTTTTCTTTTTTTATTTTTTTTTCCATTTCTCTCCTCCTTGTTTTCCTTTGCTCTTTCTTCATCTGTACTATCTTCTTCTCTACGTGTGTCTCTCCCTTCATCATCTTACTTCCACATAAATCAATTAATAGAAATTCATTATCAATATCGATAGCCTCAAATATATCAAAGACTATTTTGAAAATAAAGTTGCGTTTAAGATTAGCTTTTTAAGGTTTTATTGCTTAAAGAGCGACCCTCTCTTTTGAGAAACAATGTTGTATATGAGAGTTTATACTATTACCCATGTCTTTTAATAGTATAGCTATTATTTCTTATTGTTGAAACTAAGATTCACATTTAATAAATCATTTATGATATATTTATAATTGTTGTCTTTTATTTTATACTAGTGGATGATTTGTAATATAGAGTTTATTCTATGTACAGAAGATTAAATCATTTTATTGATATAAGATATAAAGTTTGTTCACAATCTAAAGTAAAGCTGATAAACTATTGGTATGA
This sequence comes from Jatropha multifida, assembly GCA_948099535.1. Lineage (NCBI taxonomy): Eukaryota > Viridiplantae > Streptophyta > Magnoliopsida > Malpighiales > Euphorbiaceae > Jatropha > Jatropha multifida. The sequence goes on from CANUEX010008111.1 coordinate 966, forward strand.
TTGTAGTAAATGATTATATGCAGTTTATCTTGATTTTGCGATTGGTTAAATTCTAACGTATTGTGCTGGTGCATATTGTATGTATTGAACATGGACCAAGTAGAGAATAAGTATTTTTATGCTGGCTAAATAAAATAAATTCTCAAGCTCATTAATAGATATATATTAGTTACTCTTAATCTTGATTTGATCATTATTAGCAACGTATGCTGTCTATTGTTTTGATTCATTAAAGGGCGAGTTTCATTACGGGGCGATAAACTCAGTGAATTCGACAATAATAATGTGCATCTGTGAAATGTCAATTTATTGATAGAGTCCGTATCTTGATATAGAGATTGATGATACCTCTTGAGAAACTTATAAGTTTTTATTGTGTAAAATTCTGCAAGTAGATTTTGTATCTGACACATGAAATAAATTAAGTGGAATTCTTGAGGGATTAAATTATCAATTAAATTAAGTAGTCGGTAATTTCATCTAATTGTTAGGTATCTGCAATCTTAACACATGGAGTTTATATATTTTAATGTTAGGAGATTTGAAATTAATAAAGAGTTCAGTAATGAATTTTTAGTGGAATAATTCATAATTTATTATAATAATGTTTTACATGTTGTATAGATACATTATTATTATTATAAGATAGCCTTATTAATTTTATTGTGGATCTCTGTTGTGCCTGTTTTATTTAGAACTAATTAAGAGATTAATTAAATTTAATGTTAATATTGCAAAACGTGATTATATATATTTTATATAGAAATCTTTTTATTAATATTAATTTTAATTGGAAAAATATATAAGAGACGTTTACCGTTTAGGTAAACGTAGACATCAATGTTTTATTATTTTCGTTTACCCTCTCCATAGCCATCTACCCACTCAGACAGTTCTAAAATAATAGCTTAGGTCACACAACAGAAGACTGCAGAGAAAAATACTGCATTTTCGGTAGAGCAGGAGTTGTTGGTGCAGAAACTGTTGCGTGGAAGTAAAATCGAAGTCAGTGTTGATTTCTTTCGGTTAAGAGGTACTCATGATTCCATAACTTTGACATATGCTTTCTGTACCTCTGTGGTTTGCATGTATATTACACATATGCATTTTTTGTGGCTTCCGTTGTATGATTTTTCCATCAATTGCTATCAGAGCCTTTATGCATGAATATAGGTAACCATTTTTCATGATCAGATTGCATATTTTAATTTCAAAAGTATATATTTGATCTATATCATAGAAAAAATTAGGGTTTTAGGGTTCTTATTTAAGAGATCTGTCATGATTAAAATCATAGAGATCTATTACTGTGATAAACTCGTAGAGATCTTTTACAGTGATAAAAATCGTGTTTGGATCTATTGCTATGGTTGAAATTGAATATAGATAAAAGTAGTGGAACGCTAGCCTTTTTTGGAACCCTAGTTTGATTAAAATATGATTTTATTCTTAAACGATTATTACTATGATTAAATCTGTCTATTTGTGATTTAATTGGAGATGCAGTATGTTAGATTAATCAATAGTAATTTAAAAAAAAAAAAATTTGTGGGTGTTGCTATTTCTAGAAACCAAATTTGCCCTAATCAGTAAACTAGTGTAAAAACAGTAATGTTGTTCGATTGATCTGAAATTTGGTGGAGACATCAAAAATGGCCCGCTAAACAAAACTCATTCCTAATGTTCTGATGTCTGTCATTTTTCGGCTATCCGAGGTCATTTATATGGATTTTCGGGCATTTTTCTGTTTTGATCAACTTTTCAAGAGGCTAGAAATTTTGTGTGTTTTGCCTAATAATGGGGATAGATTAGTCTGGTCTTTTTGTGAACAAGGTAAATTCTTAGTCAAGAATTTGACATGTTTATTGAAAGAGGCTGAGTCGGAGGTGGATAGAGTCCTTATAATCTAAAATTGTTCTGATCACCTATTATTATTCTAGCAAAAGTCTCCTTTTTTATTTGAAGAGCTATGATTAATAGAATCCCATGTAGAAGTAATCCCCAGCTGGCTTATTTTATTAAGTTCTCAAGACTATTGTTGCCCTTTGTGCTTCTAAAATTGAGTTTGTTGTTCATCTCCTTCTGCTATTTCCTTTTGCCAGAAAGGTTTGGGAGGGTGTATTGAGATGGTGGAATGCAAACTAGGTATTGACTAGTTCCTTGATAGATTTGAGTTGGCAATAGCAAAGTATCTTCAAAATAAAAGGTAGATCTCTTTCCTAGAATTCATTAATGGGTGTCACTTTTGTGGTCGTTATGGTTGGCGAGAAATATAGTGATTTTCAATAGTGAGATTAAGAGGGTGAAAAAAAGGTGTGAATTTGATTAAAGTTAGAAGTTTCAAATAATTAAAAGCAAAAGATGAGATTGGATCGTTTAATCTAGGTGATTGGTTTGCTTTTCCAGTAAAGGTCTATAAGTTAGGTCATGTGGTTGGCAAAAAGTCGTCGGTTTCTATTAAGGAGTCTTTTTGGATTAATCCAGCAGTAGGTTGGATGAAGTTCAACACTGATGGTTCTTCTCTAGGAAAGCTGAGCTTTACAGGTGTTGTTGTGTTTTGAGAGATAGTTCAAGCTCTATGAAATGCATTTTTTTTATGCGGTTGGGATTATTTAATCTAGTGAAGCTGAAATTTTCACTAATTTTGTAGCCATTGAGTTTTATTGGTAATCGCTTTTAAGCTTTGTCCACTGATTGTGGAATCTAATTCTAAAAATGTGTTGCGTTTGATTTTGCAAAAGCATAATAGACCTTGGAGATTGTGGAAAAAATTTGAAAGTTTTGATTATATTGTGACCATAGGAAAGAGAATCATTTTGTTTACAGTCTAGCAAAAAAAGGAGTGACTGCTGCGTCTCCATTCCTAGTGTGGATTTAATTTTGTTGTTCTTACTGTAGTTGTGATCGTGTGAATTGCATTGATGTTTTTGTTCTCTAGTCTTGCTTTGCTGCTTTCTTGTGTGTTTTTGTTACTGTGATTGTACTTCTCTTACCTTAAGGGAAGCCTCTACAATTTTTGTTCTTGGTCATGGACTTTCTTATCAATCTGAGTTGGGACATGGGTATAATGGGATAACTTGTTGGCTAGGGATTAGTTCTTAGATTTGTAAGTTTAGTTTTCCTTTTCAATCCTTTAATAATAATTTTATTATTGCTATAACAAAAGGCATTTAGATTTATTTTTGAAATTGTAATTCATTAATAATAATATCAAGAATTACAAATAAATATATAGATTAGATATAGAAATTTAGTAGCTAATAGGGTTTACTGATAGAGTTTACGAATTAAAAGAATTCAAATCTTTTTGAATAGTGAAACTAAAACTAAGAAGTATAATATTAGATTTATCCATTTGGAGTTGATATAGATAAAAAATATAAATCTTTATAGCAGCAACTAGTCCATTAATTGATTTGGACATCAAAATAATAACTCCATTAGATCTTTTATAACTAGATTGTTTTTCCAATAATTTGCAACATAGGATGGCTACACGAGTTTCGCCACTATGCGTCAATAGTATCAATGGAGGAACAAGCCGCATTACCAGGCTCCATCGATCGAAGATCCACACCTGCAAATCAAAATCTAAAGTCTCTAATCAAATAAAATCAAATATCATAGTTTTATTTAATAATAAACTCTCACAAAGAAGGGATAGAAAAACTCTAAATATGGAGACAACCAATAGCCAACAATAAAAAAAAACAAAAAAAAATAGATCTGTTATAGAAAAAGTAGATCTGAGTTTATTGAAATAAGAGAAGATTAAAAGCAAAAGAATGTGAAGTGAAAGAGATAATAGAAAGTAGGAGGTCCTCAAACTAAAACTAGGGTTAGAAAATGAGTGAAAAAAGAGAAAAAAAAAAACAAAAACAAAACATTTAGATAACTTCTATAAATTCATTGTAAAATTCGTCCAAAAACCTTACTGCTACAACCTCATTGAAAAATATTACAAAGTACTAGTAACCGAATTATTATTTTGTAATCTGACAATTTTACATAACCTAATTTCTAAAAGGCATTCTAGAAAATTTTTTTAAAGAAAATATCCCCGTAAATTACAACTCTAAAGAAATGGAAAAAGGAACGGTTACTTTGGACGGCAACATCCTTTATTAATTGCGTCTTCTTCCGCGTCTTCCTTTCTGTCTTGTTATCCATTTTTCTGGCCCTTTCTCAACTACTCTCCCAAGCCATTTTGGTTTTCTTATGGAAAACACAATATATCCTACAGACAACCCAAACACCAACCCACATCCAAAACCAATCATAGCAAATTTCCAATCAAATATGCTTGGAGAATCATCATCATCATCATTAGATATTGATGGAACTACATCTCTCTGGCATTTCTCAGATAATGGAAATCCACACAACCCCATATTTCCAATATATGAATCATTATCAAATGTACCAAATTGTTTTCCTTGTGGAATGGGCCCTTCAAGCTGGTTATATGACAGGTTCAACTTTGCAAGAAAATTCAAGCCTGTTAATTGTTCAGGAATGCCTCCAATAAGCTTGTTTGATGATAGATCTAACGACTCAAGTTCCTTCAAATTCCCTTAGTGATGATGGGATTTGGCCTGTAAGGCTGTTATGTGAAAAATTAAGCACTACAAGTGAACTAAGATTCCCAATTACGTCCACAACTGCTCCGTCAAACCGATTGCTTGATAAATCTATTGCTGTAAAAATAGTTAGGATTCTTTCAATTGGAAGATCTATCCCTTTCAATGTCAAAACTACTGAATCCTGATAATAAATTTCTCCCATGTAGTTGGCTTTCTTATTAGTTTTATCCACTTTTTTCATAAATTGCAAACTTGAGAAATATTTTGTTGGCAAATGACTAGAGAACTCATTGTATGAGACGTCAATGATTCTCAACTTGGGAAAAGGCGATATGTTCCCTTCAGGATAACCTATCAAGCCATGGGATCTGTTTGATCGCAAAACAAAAACTTTCAGGTCTGGAAGAGTTGCTAGCCACTCAGGAAAGCTATCATTTATTTTGTTGTTGCCAAGATCAAGAACTTGCAGCATTTTGCAGTTTGCTAAATTTCGGGGTAACTGTCCTTCCAACTGATTACCATTCAAGTTAAGATTCCAAAGCTTATTTCCCTCTGCAAATGTTCCTGGAATGGAGCCTTTGAAACTGTTCATCCCCAAATTCAACACAGACAGTTCACTACTGAAGTTTCCCAAGCACTGTGGAATTATGCCACTCAAGCTATGATTGGACAAGTCAATAATTTGAAAGGTTGTGATATTGCAAAGCGAAGGTGAGATTTCTCCTGTCAGTTTATTGTTTGAAACTAATAGGATGTACATTGAAGGAGGTAGAAGTGGAAGAGGTTGTTGAAGCAAATTAACACTGAGGCCAAGAAATTGTAAATTGCTTGGGAGTTGACTTACTTTTGTCAATAAGTTGTGAGGTAGGTCTAGATATTGTAAGTATTGCATTCCTTTACCTGAAACCCATTTTGGAAGTTCCCCATGAATCCGATTGTTAGAAAGAGACAAATATCCCAATTTATTTTGTGTCTTTAAGAATTCTGGGAACTCGCTTATATTGCAAGAAGACAATGCCAGTCTGTAAAACTGAGGCCACATACTTGAGTTGCTGCTGGTATTAATACTGCTAGTGACGACAGATAAATGGTTGTCCGAAAGATCAAGACCCCATAGATTTTTCAGCTTGGAAAACATATTCAAGTTCACAACGCCACTTAAATTATTTGACAGAAGATGGAGATTGGTAAGGTTCGTCAGTTCAAAGACCGATGGATGGATAGGACCATGTATCTTATTGCTCTCCAAGATTATTTCTTTCAAAGATTTCGATCGGAGTTCACCTAGTTGACCAGTGAGTTGGTTAAAACTAAGGGAAAACCACACCAGAGATGGAAGACCATAAACACAAGATGGGATTATGGCACTAAGCAAGTTATAAGACAAGTCCAGGTTAATTAGCTTGGAAAATCCACACAATTGATTGACTATACTACCCTCCAGATTATTTTGCGACAAATCCAACCAGTAAAGTTCAGTGAGATTAAAGATACACGATGGCAACATCCCACTGAAGTTACTATTTGAAAAGGATAGATAGCTGAGGTCGTCAAGCTTTTCAAAAACATCCGGAATTTGCCCTGTCCAGTTGTTGTTTGAAAGATCTAGCTCTATGAGTTGTTGGAGGCTGCCAATAGAAGCTGGAATTGACCCTGTGAAATGACAGCTACTGAGCTCTAACACCATTAAAGAGCTAAGATTGCCAATTGAATCAGGCAATTCTCCTGAGAAACTCGTGGAGCTTAGGATCAATGATTCCTGGGGACTAGTCCAATTCGACTTGGGTAAATTACCATATACATCATTATTTGACATTAGATTTAAAAACTGAAGGTTTGGCAGGCGAAAAATGGGTTCTGGGAATTCTCCATGCAATTTACAGAAAACAAGACTGAGAGATGTTAAAGAGGAAGAGAGATTTGTCAATGAACTGAGGGCAACAGAGGACATGTCTATATAATCAAGAAAAACTTCTCTTATCTGAGTTAGATTTTCAAGAATCATTTTCAGGGTTGGTTATTCAAGTGTCAAGGGCTCATTTTGGGACAAATCTAGTGAAACCAAATTGGACAAGTGAGAAATTTGAAATGGAACAGGACCAGAAAACCAAGTACTAGAAAGATTAAGATAAGTCAATTTCTAAAAGCTACCAAATTCAAGTGGAATACTAGAGCGGTTAAAATCATTGAAAGCAAGGTTTAAGCTTTGGAGGTTTGAAAGACTAAAGGGGCTGCTATTAGAAATTAAATTGCCATTAAGACCACTGCAACTAAGGTCAAGGCCAATCACATAACCTGTGACATTATCACAAATAACTCCTTCCCAAGAGCAACAATCTAATCTCACTTCCCTAGAACCCATTTTTGGACGATGAGGTTCGCAGCCTATTGAAGCGGAGGCATCATAGAAAAATTCTTGTTTAAGTTGGAGAAGAGCAGTACTTTCATCTTTAAGGCATGATTGGGCAGAATAAGAAGAAATTGGTGAAGATAATGCTAATTGACAATGGAAATTCAATAGGACCAAGAAGATTTTATTTCTCCAATATGACGAAATTATCATTATTAATTTCTTATCAAAAAGCTAGAGATTTGCGAAGATTTATTAAACCTCCTCATATATATATATATATATATAGGTATGGCACCTGATAATCTGGGTGGAGACTCAAGAATTGAAATATTTAAAGAGAACAATGTGCTACCATGGACTTAATTAGTGGTGTGCATTGAATATTTCAAACCCTTAAATAGATTTTCTTTAAATGGTTTAGTTGGTTTGATTTACAATTTAGAAAATTGTTTTTCAAAATCGTGTCATTTGATTTTTATTTAATGAAATGTTTAAAACCAAACCAAACTATTTACTTTAAAAATTGTCAAAAGCTGCAATTGTGTACAATTTCTTAGCTAGGAATATTTCGATCTTTTATAATAATTTCATGGCAAGTTGATTATTTAGAATACTTTCAATGAATCAACAATAAATAAAAGAAAATTATTCTTTCTCCGAATTTACTAAAACTGTCATTATATTTTTTTATGACAGTAAACCATAGACGAAACCGAATCAAACCATTCTATTACAGTTTGATTTGGTCTGGTTCATTGGCTAAATAATTTGATTTGATTTTATATGAAAAATTTTCAAATCGTAACTCATAATCCGGTTTGAACATTTTTCTAAACAGTACCAAACAGAACCGTGCTCAACCCTAGAGTAAAGCATATACAGAGCTCATATTTTAATATAAGCTTAGCAATATAGTCTTGACCAATTGGGACTCGTCAAAGTCAATTACAATAAAGAATTTTGGAAGAATAATGCATTTATTCTTCTGGGTGCTAAATTTTCTAACACATCAATATTAGTTTAAAGCTTAAAATATTTTATATGCAAAATATATGGAAAAGAAGTATAAGCATCTCTTGGGATGGGACAAGATAGAGAGGAAAAAATCTCACAATATCTTTAAATTATATAGACTCAGCTTTCAATGGAAAACGCAGAGAAATAGAAGTTTTGACTCTTAAATTTGGTAGAGAACGAAGAAGGATAATGGATAAGCAATTCCAACTTAAAAGTTAAGGGAAGGGCAAAATTGAAACATTTTTGTTAGGTAGTTGTGACTCCTATTTTAAAAATCAATGTAAGAGTGCCTAATTTTTGAATCCATCAAACTAAATAACTCTTCTGGGAGAAATTAATTTGATGGTTTTCCTAATAGTCAATTAAGGAAAAGTAGAACAAATTACTTCAATTTCAATTTTACCCTCTTATTTCATGTGAGAAAACTAAGAAAGAAAATCAGAATAATGTGGAAGTTGGTTTGGTTGCTTTGTTTTTTGGAAAACAATTTATTTTTAGAAATATTTTCCTAGTGTTGACGGCCCAATTTCAGCCCGGTTTATTCAAGGGCGCATATCAGAGGCAAAGAGCCCTATACATGTTGTGGGCTCTACGTGACGACCTAAGGAGCTTGGTTGGGTTGAGTTGAGTTGAGTGGAGTCGGGTTTATTGATTTAACCCAATTCAATTCATCAAACGTGTGAACCCAAGGATTATGAACGAATTGAGTTGAGTAAGGGTTCAGTGTAAATTCACAGATCAAATTAAATGATAATTAATAAAATAAGTATTAAATAAAAATACAATTATTTAAGAGGCATAACTAATGAAATTAAATGTATTTAAAATATTAGTCTTTTTTATGGAGTGTGTTGCACATTCACAATGTTCGTTATATTTTTATTTTTTATAGACTTTAAATTTTTTATAATTAAAGCATAAATTTTTATTTAGATTAAAATAAATATAATTGATTAATTTATATTAGACTTTACTGTATAAGTTACTTGTAATATTATTTGTTATGTACTTGATTTTATTTTTATATAATAAAGCGATCTCAAAATAAAGTTAAATCCGATCCTTATATATAATCTTTCAGTCCCTAATTTATAAATATAAATTTTTAAAATCTTAATAGGTACTCAAAAAGAAAATCAAGTTATCACTTAATCTCTAACTCTTGCATTCAATACCAAATCAATATCTATATACAGTTAAAATGAAAAAAAAATAATAAATCTTTTTACTAAGTAGGTAAAAGAAAATAAATAAGAAGATCATCTGAATAAATAATACTAATTATTTTGGCTATAGTGATAGTATTACTTATCCAGTACATTAGAGAAATGAATATATAAACATACAAACTCTTAAAATTCAAAAATTGACCCAAAACAGAAATATATAGTTTTAGTTTTTTTAATTTTATAAACATTATTTTCTTTCAAGTCAAATATATTTAGAATATAAAAAAAAAAATATCAAGAAAATTAAAATTACTTAATCAAGAGTTCATCTATTTATTGCAAGGAAGATATAAATCTTTTACTGAATTAAAGTGACAGTGGTTACAAATTAATTCAATAAAAAAAATAATTTTTGTTAAGAATAAAACTATTTTAAGAACATAACATATAACAAGAAATAAATTATATTAAAAAATTACCAATTTGAATATCAAAAATAACTTTAAAAATGTTATAATTTAATTAAATTTGATTTTGATGGACAAAAAAAAGGTCAAGTTAATAAATGAAAATTACAAAAGCAAATTATGCTAGGATCCAATATTGGTTAATTAATGAATTTATTCAAGTATTTTGTTTTTTTATTGTTCTAAGTTGCAAATTTAAAATAAATAAATAATTAATTAAGTAATAAAAAAGGATCACATTAAAGAAACGCATTATATTCTTTCCAAATAAATCCATAATTTTTTAATAACGATACAAAAAAGTATACTTTTTTTTTTTGTTTTTATTATATATATTTATTTATTTAAAAAATATTTTTCTTTTTTTTCGTCTTAGTCATAGGTATCGCGAATCTATTGGGCTAGAACTAAATTTTGCTCACACCAGATCGGTCTAAGAAGGGATAAAGTTCTCCTAGTGAGTGTTTGCTCAATTTACGAAGATCGAACTCTTGATCTCACATAACGGAGAAAAGTGTCGAATCATTCATTCAAACACTCGTTGGTATAAGATATAATTTTCAAATTGGCTATAACTAAGACTATTTTAGAATATTTTAAATTTCATTGAGAATGATATAAAAAAATCCCATTATTTCCCTCTATTCCCATATTTATATATAATATAGATTAATTTTTTTTTATAATGTACATTGCATGTTGTTATTATTCGTTTTTTTTACTCATTTGTTATCTTTCAAATAATATTAAGTCTCAATTATAATTTTGCCTCAATTATAATTTTTTATATATATTGTTTAACTTTAAATAATGATAAGACGTGATTTCATATCGAGATTAATGTGGATATAATGGCTAGTAGTCAAATACATGTAATATTTTGAATGACATAATTTCCTATTTAATGGCTAGTAGTCAATGGAAATTACATTGATTTATAGCAGTATATGTAATTCAATGTGGGCAAATATTATTATGTATATATTTCCATCAATAGGGTCATACACACATATATATACAAGATACTATAAACCTATTAGGAATCTAATTCCTAATGGAACTCTATTTAGATACTATAAACCTATTAGGATCTAACTCCTAATAGAATCCTATTTACAACTAGTCTTTAACACTCCCCTCAAGTTAGAGCATAGATGTTAATCATGCCCAACTTGTTACAAAGATAGTCAACCCGAGATCCATTTAGAGCTTTTGTAAAGATATCTCCTTTGTTCACTCGTTTTAACCTGCCATGTAGAGATAATACCCAGTTGTATCTTTTCACGAACGAAATGACAATTGACCTCAATATGCTTTGTTCGTTCATGGAATACCGGATTTGATGCAATGTGAAGAGTAGCTTGATTATTACACCGTAACTTTGCAAGCAAGGACGACTTGAAGCCAATTTCCTTTAACAACTGATGAATCCAAATTAATTTACAAGCAAATCGTGCTGTAGCTCGATATTTTGATTTAGCACTCGATCGTGAGACTACATTTTGTTTGTTGCTTCTCTGTGATATCATGTTTCCACCCACAAAGACACAGTATCCTAAAGTGGATCTTCTATCATCCTTCGCACTTGCCCAATCCGCATCTGAAAAACACTCAATGTCAAAATGCCCATGATTACTATAAAGGAAGCCACAACCTGGATTACCTTTCAAGTAGCACAAAATCTGTCCTAAAACTTCCCAATGGATAACAGTAGGAGAATACATAAACTGACTTAAGATGCTCATAGATGAAGCAATATCTGGACGTGTTACCATAATATAATTCAATTTGCCACCAATCTTCTACACATCTCAAGATCATCAAATAGCTTATCATCAATTGAGAGTTGCAAATTAGGAGTCATTGGAGCACTGCATGACTTGGTATCTAACTTTCCAATTTCCTTCAGCAAGTCAAGAATATACTTCCTTTGATATAAGAAGATGTCTCTCTTACACCTATACACTTCAATACCCAAAAAATACTTCAACGATCCTAAGTCTTTACATTTAATTACGTGGTATAAGGGTCTTTGGCTCATTGGTTTTCTATTCACTGTAAAGCTTCTCGATGAGAATATGTCTTGAGTTTTCTTGCAGTTGTCAGTCTAGGTCAGCAACCTAGACTTTGTATTTTGTCTCACCGCCACCTAAGGGAGGAAGAGTGACCTTCGATCGACCCCTCCACCAAATCCAGTGACCTAAAGATCGGCGAGTGAGCCTCACACGCTGCTAGAAGAATCTGTTGTTGTATCACATGCTGGTGAGTGGCGACGCATCCAACAGTTTTCGGCGACCAGGTTTCATCCTTCAGGATCAACTTAGCGTTAGGAATCTTTTTCGGTGGGTATTTTTTTTATTCAGCAACATTCTGGTATGCGCTTTCTTTGTTTTTGCTACTGCTATTTGCAGCTTCCTCAATTTCTTTTGGTGTTGCTACTGTTCTGTTGGGTTCATGCTATTATTTTGTGCCTCTGTTTCTGAGTTGCTATTGAGGTGTTTAGTTTTTATTGATAATGGGTAGTGAATCTAAAGATACTAAAGCTACTTTTACTGAATTGATCCGAGCAATGAATAAAATGACAGAACATAAACTGAAAGGGACAAATTATTTAGATTGGAATAAGACAATACAAAATATAAACTGAAAGGGACAAATTATTTAGATTGGAGTAACACAATTAGTATTTATTTGAGGAGTGTTGAAAAGGATGATTATCTCATTGATGATCCATCAATTGGTGACACTAGGCAAAGTTAGCTAAGGGAAGATGCTAAGTTATTTCTACAGATTCGAAATTCTATTAACAGTGAAGTAATTGGTTTAATTAATCATTGTGAGTTTGTTAAGGAGCTAATGGATTATCTTAAATTTTTATACTCGAAAAAAGGTAAGATGTCTCGTATGTATGAAATCTGCAAATGATTTTATCGGGCTGACCAACAAGATAAGGCCCTTACAACTTATTTCATGAAATTTAAGAAGATTTATGAGGAACTTATTGTTTTATTGTCTTTTAGCTCTGATGTTAAGATTTATCAGACTCAACGAGAACAAATGGCTGTGATGAATTTTTTTGGAGGTCTTGCTCCTCGATTTTTGCAACTGCCAAATCACAGGTTCTTTCAGCCAAAAATATTATCCCTCCTCAGGAGACTTTCACTAGATCATTGCGTACTGAAGGGTCTTATACCCCTTCTCGATTTGAAAATAGTGCCTTTGTGAATCTTAATTAGGTAGTTAGGCAGCTAGAAAATAGAGGAAGAGGAGGAAATAACTATAGTAATGGAGTAATTAATTGGAGATGAACATTATTATTTACCATTATTGCCATGAACTTGGTCACACTAAACGGTATTGCAAAAAATTGATAAATAAGCTGCTAATGGCAAATATGGCCACTCAAGATTCTGCAATTGCTTTGGTACCATCTAATTCAGCGTGGACAAATATTATTGTGTATATTTTCATCAGTAGGGTTATATATATATATGATACTATAAACCTATTAAGAATCTAATTCCTAATAGAACTCTATTTATAACCGGTCCTTAACAGCATATAACCAAACAAGCAGTTTTAAAAATATTTGGCTAAAATCTAGTTGGAGATTTTTCAATGATTGCTTGGGTTTTATTGTGCATAGGAATTTGATTACATTCCATAACATTAGACTAAACCCCGAAGAAGTTACCAAATTGCTCTTGGCATGCCTATTCGATTATCAGCTGGCTAACGAGTCAGAGGAGAAGAATGAGAGAACAAATTTGATACGTTATGGAGTTCTCCGCCGGAAGAAATGTATTAGCTGAATGTAGATGCTTCGTTGAAAGATAATTAGGGTTGTGGTTTTGGTTTTGTTGTTAGGGATAATACCCATCGTGTTCAAGGAGCAGGTGTTAATGTTCACTAATCTCTCCCAGAAAATGCAGAATTGGAAGCTCCTACCTTCGATGTTTAGAAATTATTAGAGCTGGAATTTTCTTCAATCATTTTAGAGACAGTTCACTCATTATGATGCAACATTTTCATTCCAAAAAAATTCCCTGATACAGAATATGGTCCAAGATTGCTATTGATAGATTCTTTAGCCTGTAATTTTTTTACTTTTGATGTATTCATGCTCATAGAATCAACGTCCAAGTTGTTCAGGAGCTTTCTAAGTTAGCTTTTTATTTCTCTCATGAGACTATTTGGATTGAGAGGTTTCTCAGTTCATTATTCCTTTTGTTTTAGATGATGGTTCTTTCCCTCATAAAATTTCTCACTTCATTCTAAAAAAAATATATATTTGGCTAAAATCCTACTCCTACTTGTTTAATTAAGGCATTTTCACCCCTTAAAAAACTATAATATAATACATGAAAGTGTAACCTAATAATAAGTGGATGCACGATCTAATAAAAGATTTCAGATTACAATCTTCCATTCCAAAAAAAAAAAAAAGAAGCGCCCAACAATATACATATGATTTCATAACATGAAGGTGATAGAGCCAAGATGACACCCTTCCTTCAAGAGAACTAGTCAATAACTTTGGCGTTCAAGGCAGTAGTATCACCAACCGCTTCAACTTTCTTTTCATCTTCAATAACTTTCTTTCCGCATTCCCCTATGCTTTCAACGCTCCTCGTAACTCCGGCAACACTATTGATCTGTGGAGGAATTTTTCCGGAGCTAGGTTTAGGTACTTTGCGTTTTTTTGAAGCACTTTTTCTGATTTCAAGAGAAAGCATGAGTTAGAATAACTTGGTACACAAACTTTATTTATTTATGAATAATAAATTTTAATTTAATTATTTTTAATTTCATAATACTAAATTCAATGTAAAATGAATATTTTAATTTAAAATGAAACCAAATGAGTATGAAATTTCATTAATTTTGATAGAAGTTATTTGTACTAAATATGTTTTGACACTCTCATCTACAATATTGAAGTTCGAGTTTTAAAGCTTAAATATGTAAAAAAGAATTAACGTGTAGATAAATATAATATGAAATTTTCTTATCAATCTACTTGATATTATTTTTCGAGTTGTATTAAGAAAATACCTTAAAGATATCAACTAGAATTATAAAAGCTCTAAAATAATTATCTATATTTCAAAACCCTTTTCCAATAGTTTCATTCTCCATGCAAAACATACTCAGTAATAAAATTATTTCATAATAATCAAATTCTTTTTGTGTTTTTCTTTTCTCTTTCAAATGCAAAATAGTTCGAAACGCACAATAAATACAATAGAATTAACTTACATGACCAGAGGTTTTCTCTGGTAAAGCTTAGAGCTGGGCATATGCAGCATAGTGAAGTTTGGCATGAAAGTGCTGCTAGCAGTACAGCCTATAAAAGCCATGAGTAAGTAGAAGAAATTCCTATTTGTCCCAAAAGAGAGAAAAGAAAGGAAAAAGAAAAAGAAAGCCTCTTGCTACTTTGAGCAAATGAACTTTTATTGCATGAGTTCCAACTAACTATAACGGAACCTTTATATAGGGTTGAGCGTAGTTCATAAAAGTTGAATTGCGGAACCAAATTGCATTTAAAAAAAGTTTCATCTATTTGATTTACACTATTCAACTTCAGTTAGATTTACATTTAGAAAAAGTTTGATCTATTTGATTGGTATTACTTTGATTTGATTTGATTTGAACCAACCGATAAAATGTCTACTCCTATCATTACATCTATTGGCTTCATCAACTCTTCGTTTGGAAAATATAATTTTTTAAGAGGGAAGATACTATGTGAATTAATACGGAAGGTAAATGATTTTTACTTGTTTGAAAATGGTGAAGAAAATATCAACTGTTTTTTCGCAAATTCACAAAATTAGACCCTTTTCAAATTGGAATAAGAAAATGACTAATGAATTGAGAAAATTATTTTTTTAATATATGAAATAGATTTCATTATTTTATTCTGTTTCCTCCAATGTTGTATCACCTCTCCTTTTCAAAAAAAGTCAAAAGTAAAATTGAGTGACCCAGCCAATATGAACACTCCTGTTAACCAACTTGCCCTTGTGCATCGATGTCACTCTCTCATTCTCCCATTGATTTGAATATGTCAATGTTCACCTTTCTTCTTCTTCTTCTTTTTTTTTTTTTCATTTGATGTACTTTGCTATGTGTTGACGTTAATTTTAACATTAGAAAACTGTGTTATGAAAGGGAAATCGACGAGTTTACGTTAGTATAAACATTCCGTCACAATTTTCCGTCTCAAATCCATCAAAACATTATCGTTACATTTTAGTTTCAATATTTATTTAGCTTCTTTTCATCAGTGATCCATTAGTAAATATAGTCAGAATCTTGTTCCTCGCTAACTTTGTTGGTAATCGCAAAATTTTTTATATTGACGTATCGGATTGTTTGTGCTAGAGATAAATTTTCATAATTAATGATGATAATAAGAAAGTCATATGTTAACTAAAATAATAAAGTAATCCAAACAGAGGCAATTCAATGGCAAAAGACACTTGCGAGGTTCATTCCCATGGTTTAGATAATAGATAATGGGTGCGATTCTCCACAATGCAAACTCCCCTAGCTTAAACACCTCGTGCAAGGTTGGTGGTTCTTTTTCGTTCCTTTCTTATTTTTGCTAGCTTGATAGTATGGCTTATTCCACCATTAAGTTTTAGTATCAGTTGTAGCAAGTTTTAAAAATAATGTTCGGAACAATATTATGGAAATTTCTTTTATCGTCCACTCAAAAATGGATCAATTTGGGGAAAATTACAGTATAATTCCTGTAATTTATGAAATATAATTAATTCGTCTTTGTTTTTTAAAAAATAGGCAAAAATGTTCTTAAAATTTACTTTTATAAGACTATGAGGTCATCTCAAACCATAAGGACTGTACTGTAATTTTTCTAGATAATAATTTAGTATCTCTCTTTTGACATTCCTTGGTGTTTTCTTGTTTAAAAGATGCAAAAATTGGACAGAATGACCTAATTGTGTAGTGTAAACAAAATATAGGGACAAATTAGTATATTTAAAAAAAAAAAAAAACAAGGATGAACTAATTGTATTTCATAAACTATAGAAATCATATTATAATTTTCCCACCAATTTTTATCTGAAAAATTAACCTCTTCTAGAAAATTAATATGGTGATAATAAGTTTGGTTATATATATATATTGGAAAATTTCCCATTACATTTTTTTTTTTTTTGAGATTGTTTCTGTCCTTTGGGAAATTTTGTTTTATTAGAAATGGTGATATTGAAACAAAGAGATATTGGTGTGATGAAAAGCACTTTGGTAAATTTTATTTGTGATAATTAAGACGTGGATACAGTCATTTTGTTTAAGAGTTCTGGCAATAACACCACCTTTAAGAAAATTAAGTTCCTTTCAACTTTGAATTTTCCAAGCAACCAAACAATATGATTTTATGTATTTCTCTTAAAGATGAATTCCCTTCGGTCAATTCATGCAAAACAAAAAGTAGCTATCATTACAATACACTTGTATTCTTTAAAGATGGTGACAAATAAGGATTGATTGTCACTATAGTTGTGTGTACACAATATAAATAAATAATAAGAAAATCAAATTGGTAAAAAAAATTAACATAAATTGAAATTTCTCTGATCAATGAGATGAATCAACAATTTCTCTAATTTTTTTATTCAAGAAAAAGTCAGGCTAACTGTTAAACAGATATACCCTTCTAAAGTGTCTAATCTCGATGATATGCCTTTTCTCTTTTTTAACATTTTTGGCATATTGTGAGTCATAATGTAAGAAATAAAGTTATTTTCTATTCTTATCTTTGGTGAATCTCCTACTTCTTCAAACAATACTCTTATCACCCTTACTTAAAATCCAAAATCCTGAATTCACCAAAGATTTTAGACTTGTTAGGTTGTGCAATGCCGTTTTCAAATTAATCACCAAAGTCTTAGCCAATATCATTAGTCAATCCCAATCAGTTTTTGTTCCTAGCTGACTTATTACAGTTAATGTCGTTTGTTGCTTTTTAATGGTGAAGCCAACGAAAACCCATCACCAAACAATAATGTTTTGTTTGGATGAAGGGAGGGAGAGATTATTAAAGTAAGGTGAAACGTGAATTTGAAAAATTCTCATTCTAATCTTTCATTCATGATCAGTATAAAGTATATATACAATTACTGAAAGAGTAATTACTTTTACATTTTAGAAATAACCTATACTAATAAATAAGTAAAAGTAAATTACATCTACTTTTCACATGAGGTATAGTAAAATATAGTATGGGAAAGACTACAGTGTTTAGACGGATTTTCAACCCATCAAATGACTTTCAAAAATCCATATTGTGTCTTAAACTTTCTTTCCAAAGGATAAAATAATCTTCCTCAAGAGGAAAGAAAAAAACCTAGTTGAGGAGTGTAGGAATCCTTTCTCCTGCATGGATCTGGCTTCAACGATTTCAAACAAAAGAAGGGACACGGGAAGAAGAGATTGAAGAAACCTAAAATGGTATAAAAGAAAAATGAGATAAAGGAGAGAGAAAGTGAATGGGTTATAATTAAAATTTTCAATTTTATGGATTTTTCAGGTTCGCGCATGAGTTTGGGAGTGTATTAACATACTTGCTGATTGGACCAATAAAGACATAATAAATACAAATTTTACTAAGTTTAAAAAATAGGCTAATGTCAATCATAAAGTCTAGATGATAAACAGTCAGAGCAAGAAAGTTGAATTGAGAACTGGCTGAAAGACTAAAATGGCTGCGCATGTTTGTTGATATTGCGTTTTTTCAACGGCAACTATTTTGAGCATTGTCGAACTTATTTTTTGAATTCAATAAAAGTCGAACTGAATTCAAAAATTTCAACTTGTTTTATTTTCCAATAGAACTGTTTTTCTGTTTTTTAACTCCAATAAGCTAAAAATGATTCCTTAAATGCAAACTTCTCTAAAATCAAATAAATGTCAACCTCTATTCCCAAAGAAAAATTGTGAGAAGCCAAA
The DNA here is from genome assembly GCA_948099535.1 of Jatropha multifida. Classification (NCBI taxonomy): domain Eukaryota; kingdom Viridiplantae; phylum Streptophyta; class Magnoliopsida; order Malpighiales; family Euphorbiaceae; genus Jatropha; species Jatropha multifida. The sequence goes on from CANUEX010008111.1 coordinate 19,537, forward strand.
TGTTGACATTTTTAAGTTCAATAAAAGAATGAGAAAGCAAACTACAACTGAGTTGACAAATTCACGGTTGTGACCATCTTATGGATTGAGTGGTTTTTGACTTTGACTTGTACTTAACCAATTCAGTATAAATATTGCATTTCATTTCAGTTGGAACTCACAAAGGGATTCGTAATTAATTTTCCTGCAATAGCATTTTTTTTCTGAAAGAAAAATTTCATCAAATTTCTCATGGCTTTTGTGGGTGCCAACACCAGCTTTATACCAAATACTATGCCAAGTTTTCCTACCTCCATCGGCTACCATAAAAAAGCTCTAGTCATGTGAGTTGATGCCAATAATTCTATGTTCTCAAAATCATTTTCCTGTAATTAAATTTCAAATAAAAGAGTCAATTGGATGAAATCTAATTGCTTTTCTTGATCACCTTAAGAGTCTAAAAAATAGGATGTCTGAGCAGCTATTAAATTCAAATATTGGAAAAAAAATATTGCTCTATATTTTATTTCTCTGATATTAACATTCTGCCACAGGGTGTATTTATATACAAAAAGAGATGATCTAGAATCTAAGCTAAATATCTAAATCTAATTGGTAGATAAGTTCTGTACATTGGATTATATAGCTGAAATGAATGAACGAAAATGATTGAATCAGCAATGATTAGCTAATGATTAATTTGTTATTGCTGGTGGACTGTGGTGATTGTTGACAGGCTGTAAGGTGATTGAGTTAGTTATTCTGTACAGTCCCCCTTCAAGGTGGAGATTGGGAGAGTGATGCCAATCCCAGCTTGAGAATTAAATGATGAAAGGTAGGAAAGGGAAGTGGTTTGGTGAAAAGGTCAACTGGTTGTTGTTTTGAAGAGATGTGGGGAGTAGTTAGAAACCCTAAGGATAATTTGGATCTAACAATGTGACAATCTTTATCAATATGTTTTGTCCTTTCATGAAAGACAGAATTAGAAGCAATATGGATGGCAGCTTTATTGTCACAATGAAGAGGTATGGGGAGAGTGATAGGTATATGAAAATCTTGAAGAAGGTTGAAGAACCATTGAATTTCACAAACTGTAGAGGCCATGCTTTTGTATTCTGATTCTGCAGATGATCTACTAACAGTTTGTTGTTTCTTGGATTTCCATGAAATTAGAGAATCTCCAAGAAAGATGCAAAAACCAGTTACAGATTTTCTGGTTTCAGCACAAGCAGCCCAGTCCGCATCTGAATATGCAGTAACTTGAATGTTGTTGTTGCTTGGGAAAAATAATCCAACAGATAGGGTTCCAAGAAGATACTTTACAATATGCAGAGCAGCTTTGTAGTGGAAAGAACAAGGACTTTGCATATACTGACTCAACTACTGTACAGCAAAGGAAATGTCAGGCCTTATGAGTGACAAGTAAAGTAATCTACTAAGCAATTTTCTGAAAGGTTCAGGATCGGGCAGTAAATTATCCATTGTAGCTGCTAACTTGGTGCCCTGAATGTATGGAGTTTGTGCTGGTTTGGCTGTAGATAAACCAGTGTCTGAGATTATGTCAGTGATGAATTTCTGTTGAGAAAGAATCATTCCATGCTGTGATCTAGCAATTTCAATGCCTAAAAAATATTTGGCTTTCCCAAGATCTTTGATAGTGAATCTGGAATGCAAGGATTGTTTGAGATCACAAATGAGA
>CANUEX010008147.1:0-15963 GCA_948099535.1 Jatropha multifida
AATTTAGAAATTCATTTCGCAATTAACTTCCATGTAATTCACTTAATTTTAATTAAGCCAATTTAATTTAATAGTATTAATTTCTAATTCGAATTTATACTGAATTTAAATAACTGAAACATAAATTATACCGATTGAAAATCGGATTTCGGATTCGGGTTCAGCGTGCGAAATGCAGCATTCTGCGTTCTTGGAGGTCTCGCCGGACCGCCGCCATCGCCGCCGTGCACGGTGACCAGAAAATCGACATCGCCAGAAATTTGCAAAATTAACATCAAAACACTCAGATTTTCATGATCTCTTCAATTCCCAACTCAATTTTATCATCTAGTGTCTAATTTTATCAATTACCCAAATTTATTCAATTATAACCCTAAACTCCAAATCCTCAAATTTTCAAAAATTACTGGGTTTTAATGCAATAGAATCAATTTATAGCAAAAAGGGAAGGATTTCGAGCTCACCTTGCTGTCCAAGCTCGCCGAAAACTGCAGAAAATCGCCTGAGATCGAAGGAGAGCTGCTGTCAAAGAGACAGCAGCGTCGCGCGAAGAAGAAGAAGAAGAAGAAGAAGAAGAAGAGGAAGAAGAAGGAGGAGGAGCTGGCCTTCACCGTCGGTTCATGACCGGAGGCCGCCTGGAGGAGAGATGGCGATGGTGGCTGTCTGGTGTGAGGCGAACGGAAGAGAGGGAGAGGGGGTTGTCGGGGAAGAAGGTGAGCGGGAGAGAGGGAGAGAGATGTCGGGGAGAGAGAAAATTTTTCTTTCTTTTTTTTATTTATTTATTATTATTATTATTTATTTTAATTAAATGATTTCGGTTCAATTTGAACCGATTTGGTCTAAACCAACGATTTCGCCTAATTCCATTTGATTTAAGGATTTTTCGATTGAGTTAGACTATTTAAATTAGATTTTTGATTCGGTTCGCGGCATAAAATATTATTTTTTGCCAATTCTCATTGGTGAAAATTTACAATTAAATTTTAAATACAAATTCTTTTTAAAAATAAATTAACGGGTTATTTCAGTTACACTAAATAAATATAATATATTAATATTTTAAATAAATAAATTATAAATTATAAATATAGAATAAAAAAATATTTAATTTTTTATTTCAATATAATTAATTAAATTCTCAAAATTATTATCATTAGTAAAAAAATAGTGTGTGCACGTTTTGATACAGGTCATGCTAGGGGTCAAAATGGATCATGACACAAAAACGCGATTCACCTAACACGCGAAATTAATGAGTTAGAGTTGAGATTAAATCAGTTTATATCATAAATAAGTAACTTATTTATGACACGAATATAAACGTGTCGTGTCACGGGTTGATACACAAATTAGACAAATGATCTATTTATTTAAGAGTAAAGAGATAATTTTAGTGTTGAATATAAATATTCAAACTAAAACCTATTTAAATTTTATTGTTGTATTATTTTTTTATTTAAAAGTAAGGAAGAATTTATGCATTTTGTGTATAAATTTATTTTAAAAATATGATTGAAGTTAAATAGCTTAAAAGTTAAAAAAATTATAAATAAATTAAGTAAGTCGTATATAAATTAATACATCCACTTAATCTATTTATAATATTAAGCGGATTACATATGTTGTATATGGATCAATACGATCCATTTAATATATTTATGATATTAAATGAGTTAAACGTATTGTGTTCGTATTGTATTAACGTTAAAATTATAAAAATTATTTTATCATTTAATATTAATTTATGCACAGTGTGTTCTAACACTAGTATAGTATACCATTAAAACATTAAAATAAAAATAAAAAAGCCAAATGATTCTTGTCCAGAAAAAAAGTGAAATTCATTTATATCCAAAAGCAAAAGAGAAGCAACATTTAATACAATATTAAGCAACGGACGTCCGTGTCATTACCAATTATGACGTCATTTAATAATTTTCTCACTAAATGGTCCCTGTAGTGACGTGGCGGCTAACAATTATCCCTTCGGGAATGCTTTTGTCTTACAAATTGACGGCGAAGATTCCATCTGTGTTAAATCAACTAGGAAAAATAACTTAGATCTAGATAAGCCAACGGTAATAAATATCCACCGCGGTCGCTATCACCGTTGATTCATCATAAGAAAACAACAAAAGAAAAAGTCAATTGACTTTGGTAGGACGCACGAGACACTAGAAGTACGTGATCATTCTCTCCTCCCCATTGCTAAAGTAAGAGTCGCCAGAGTAGACCAAGATAGAATTTTCAATTTAATGAAAATTAATTTAAAAAATAGAAAAATTAAAAAAATATCCGAAACAAAGAGGACACTTACAAAGTAATATATACTGTAGTCTATTACTTCTGCCGGCTTTTGATCTTTGTCGCCAACTCTCTCTTCTCTTTCTTTGGTTTTCCTTCCATTTCTGCTTGGTGGCTGAGAAAATTTTAGCCGGCGGCTTAATTGTTAAGGTTTTTTATTTTTATTTTTTTAAATTTTATTATTTGGTTACTCTATTTTTTTTTCTTTTGTACTTATTGAGGTGGAAAAGGGTATTATGGATTTGATTGGATATTTATATCGGGAAGTTAAAGATTTGGTATTTGAGCTGAATTTATGGGTGAGTGTGGATCTGTGGTGAGAGGAGTGCTTGATAGTTGAGTTTTTGAAAATTGTGTGTTTTGGTTTCTTTCTTCAGATCTGGAAGCCAGGGTTTCTATAATTGGGTGAAAATGCAAACCAGATATATGGAGAGGACTAATAGTATGGCTAGAGGGAAAAGAGCTTTAGAAGGTGGAGAAGAGCAGCAACCTGAGCGGAAGCGCCCTGCTTTGGCTAGGTAAATTTCTGGGTTTGTGTTTAATTGTTTTTGTGGATTGTTGGCTTTGTTAATTTTATTGACTTCAGGGAATCCTGGTTTCAAGCTGTTGTTTGCATCGGCGGACAATTTTATAGTCGAATTATGTCGTGTTGCGTTGTGTTTACTCTTATCTTGTTGCTAGTTTGACTCAAGTTGAAAATTGTATCAGGTTTTGACGTTGGAAAATGCGTTATATTCTCTTCAGTTGAGTTGCTTTTCATCAGTGAAATAGCTGTTGTTGCATTTGTATGATCATATTCGTCAATTTAGTTTAATATTTGAATATAAGTTTTTTGTAATTTTACTGGGTATTTAGATTTTTTTTTTTGGGTAGACTGCATGGTTGCTTCTTGATAGTTTGGTTCTGCTTAGGTTGCTTAAACTCTTAACGGTGCTCCTAGAATGTGGTAGATTTTGCAGTATTGCAGCGTATTTCGGATGCTCAATCACGAGCAATCTATTTATTCAACACTTTACATGTGTTTGCTAGGTTTTGGTTTCTTTTCACGTCTCTCCAAAAATTTAGTTTTCCTCTTTAAAATTACTCTTAATGGTCTGCTGTCTTTTTACTACATGATTATTATCGTTTTATATTTTGTTATTGCAATGATGGTTTCATGTGAGTTATCATTGTTAGATCCGTAGCCTGTCGAGTTCTATCTTGATTCAAATTGATATGCATGCAGTGTCATTGTAGAAGCTCTTAAGGTGGACAGTCTGCAGAAGCTCTGCTCATCTCTGGAACCTATTCTTCGCAGAGTTGTAAGATATTTTACTTTGCTTCTCTACTTTATTCCTATGGAATGTTCCGGAATTATTTGTGGACTACATTTTTGGAAAACTGGTTTAGTTCAAATGTCCATATTTGGGCTTAGGAATTTAGGGAAGTTGGGATGAATTCTTAGCAACATCAGTTGCAGTTTCGGGGGATCACTCATTTGAATCACAGAATTACATTTGAGATAAAATACATCAAACTCATCGAATTGTCTAAGGCATCTCGGCAACTCAACTCACTCGTGAGGCACTTAAGCTTCAAAATCTCTATTAGCTTTTCATTTTTAAAGATAGAGTTTTAAAAATGTGTCGAGTAAGAGTTCCCATCTTGGAGGTGCATTTGACTTGGGAGTCCAGATTAGTAAGTGCTTATTATTGAGACTTGGATGAAGTTCTGTGATAGATTGTCTGACATGAGCAAGGGGCTGCAACTGCACAGTTTCACAACTAAACCAACTCATTTCCTCACAAAATTAAAATGTTACCCCTGTTTACTTTACAAAAATAAAGCAAACCTTTATCCTACCAAATTAGTTCACAATTAATCAAGCTCTTAGTCTTGTGGGCCCTGTGCTAGTTGGCTGGTTTCTTGGGAAGCCAAACTTGTGTCTTCCAAAGAAAGTTTTTGCATATGCTGTTTTATGGTTTTAAGTATCACCTATTATGTATCTGATGTAACTGATGCCTGTTCCCTATGCGCACCTCTAATTTCTTAAATCAGAAGTTCAAAAACAGCACTCTATTGGCTGAAACATGTGCATTGGATATCATAAAATATCACTAACAGTTTAATAGCTGCTAACCCATTAATTCCTGTTAGAAGCCTTTTTTTTCCCTGTTTTGCACTCTTTTTAGTGGCCCTTTTACTTTTCCAAATGAATCATGTTTTATAATATAATGAATTGCTCCTTCAGGCGTTTAATCTATTCATATATTGCATATACAGTTAAATTCTTTGTTTATGTTGATTTGAGTCTTTTTGCTAATGCTGTGAAACCTTGATGATAGCAGCAGCTTGTTTAGTTTGGTTCAGTGAAAATGTTACAGATTGCTATTTCGCAACTGAATCCATTATTTGAAACTGTGTTCTCCGACCCTTAAATTTGTCAGTTTGATGTCCTACCTATACCTTTTTCCTGCTCGATATGTGGGTGTGTCTAAGTCGATATTTTTAATAATTAAACAATGACAATAGCAAATATAGTCATGTAGAATGTAATTAATTTTGGTGAAAGACAGGAGAACAGGTCAATGTCACATGAATGTTATTACTTGTGGAAATTTTATTTTCAGTGAAAAGATATTGATTGGTTAACTCATTATCCTGTTAGGCATTTTTTTTAGATACATGTGTATATCAAATAATTTCCATCATTTATCTTTCTTATTGTGTCATTGCTATTTGTGACAAACAGGTAAGTGAGGAAGTGGAACGTGCTTTAGCAAAGTTGGGCCCTCCTAGAATCAATGGAAGGTACGATCCATTCTTGATTAAATATCATATTTGAGTTGTTTATTTCTAAGAGTTAGCGGCTGCTGTTTTGACGATTGTACTGATACATGTTTTTTTGCACCTACATGAGTAAAAACAGTAGTTGATCATTCAGAGTTGCGATCTGTCAATATCAGTGGAAAGGAAAGGAAATTAACTGAACTTGGCCATTGACCTGGCCTTTCAAGTTGAAGTGGTGTAAGGCATTAAAATACTAGGATTAGACGAGGAATTATCTTGTAGATGGGAGGAGATTGTGATTAATTTTTGGGATTTTGTGTACGGCTAATCCCTAGCCCCATATAAAATGGATAAAGAAAGGGGGGGGGAAGGGGGGGGGGGGGAAGAAATTGCTTAAGAGTGTTAGCAAGCTGTAGTATCCAAAGAAAGGGCAATATTTACAGGACAGGAAATAATCATAATTGGCAGCAGAAATAAAATAACGGACTTCCCCATTAAAATGAGATATTCTATCCATGTACCACAGAAGAGATGGGATTTTCCTCTCCCTCAAAGTCATCCCATTGCGTTTAGCCAAAAAGTATCGAGAGGGATTTGGGCAAGAAATTCCTTAAGATGTCACTCATTATGGTTTTTTAGTGCTTTGTTGAAATATCTAGTGATTTTACTTTGTACTGACACATTAAGGACATGGCATGAAATATTTGAAGAAATATGATTGTAACAATTGGTAGCAGTGGTCAAGATGATTGCATATGTGCCAAAATTGTAGCTTGTTTGTAAATTTGGTTCACGAACATCTACTGTCTTTTCTGTTCTCTATTTGTGAAAGCAATAACTGAGGTTCTTTTTGTGAATAGCATTACTGTTGGTTATGGAATCCTGATTATGTCCCTAGAAGATTTAGTTCCCTGAAAGTTTTGTTGCTAGGCCAAATTTTATTTAATCTGGGTTTTGTTAATGAACAAGCCTCAGCCTTGAGTTGATGATGTTTATTATTCACAATAGCTGAAGAGAACATTGAAAGAGGTGGAAGTTTTTTTGATATACCCGTGGGTCTGTCTTTGATGTACTTGTTTTAGCTGCTGCTTGCATATTATGGGATAATAGACATTGTTCCTACATTCTGTCTTTGAAGTTTTATTCTTTGGATGCAAGTGAAGCTTATGAAATCTGAAATTGAGAGAATGAAGTCCCCTTGTTGCACTTTTTTGTTGCTGATATGACCTTTCTAGTTTGATTTTGGATATTTTAATAGCCTTCGTATATTTTTCCCTTTTTTTTAGCCGTCTTTTGTGTAAAATGTTTTGATTCTCACTTTAATGCACTCTCTTCCCGCTGTCACCGGGGATATGAGTTTCTTGCTAGGCATGATAAATTGTTCTAACATTTTTTATTTCAGGACTTCCCCAAAACGCATTGAAGGTCCAGATGGGAGAAGTTTACAGTTGCACTTCAGATCCAGGTTGTCTCTTCCTCTTTTCACAGGAGGAAAAGTAGAGGGAGAACAGGGTGCTGCAATCCACATTGTTCTGATTGATGCTAACAGTGGCCATGCTGTAACTTCTGGCCCTGAAGCCTCTGTGAAACTAGATGTTGTGGTGCTTGAAGGTGATTTTAACAATGAAGATGATGAAGACTGGACACAGGAAGAATTTGAAAGTCATGTTGTAAAAGAGCGTGAAGGAAAGAGACCACTGTTGACTGGGGACTTGCAAGTGACCCTCAAGGAAGGGGTCGGAACACTGGGGGAGCTTACTTTTACTGATAACTCAAGCTGGATAAGGAGCAGGAAGTTTAGGCTTGGCCTGAAGGTTGGCTCTGGATTTTGTGAGGGCATTCGCATTCGTGAGGCTAAGACAGAGGCTTTTACTGTGAAAGATCACAGAGGGGAACGTGAGTTCTCACACTGCATTATTTTTGTTTTTCATGTGATGCTAATAGGATGATGTTGAATGTGAATTTGTATTCTCTTCTGTTGACAGTCTACAAGAAACACTATCCACCTGCACTGAATGATGAAGTATGGAGATTGGAGAAAATTGGCAAGGATGGTTCCTTTCATAAGAAGCTAAATAGTCATAAAATATTGACAGTTGAAGATTTCCTTCGTCTTCTGGTCAGGGATCCTCAAAAGTTGCGGAATGTAAGTAATAAGATATCATTCTTGAAGCATCTTTGTATTTATCTTCTGAATCTGCCAATCTGTTGGATGCAGATTCTGGGGTCTGGTATGTCAAACAAAATGTGGGAGGCACTTGTAGACCATGCGAAAACTTGTGCCCTGAGTGGGAAGCTTTATATCTATTATCCGGAAGATTCAAGAAATGTTGGTGTTGTTTTTAACAACATCTACGAGCTAAATGGTCTTATTTCAGGGGAACAATATACTTCTGCTGATTCTCTTTCAGATGAGCAAAAGGTTGGCCTCATCTAATACATTATAAACAATTTTTTGAATGGCATGGCTGTCCTTCTTATGTTTGTTCCGGTCTTTCATGTCTGGATCCAATGCTTTTTTTATGTAATTACCATGCAGTGTTCCTCTACTATTTTGACAGATGGTAATTATCCATATTGAACCTTTTGTGCATTCACATTTTACTTATTCTTTTTTCACATTAAGCCTCTCTTGTTTCTGGAAAATATTTTTCAAATAACTCATTTTCCGTTGTTTGATTATAGTATCAAAATTAGTTAAAAATATTAAACTTATTAGACAATAAAAATATTTATAACTATAGAAATTTCATATTTTAAAAATATATTGTTAAATTATGAGAAAAAATGCATAAAAATGATAAATTATGATAGTTTCCGGTGACCAGTGGTGGTGGCTAGTGACTGATGGTCAGTGGCAGTGGTTGCTAGTAGTGACCGGTGACTGGTAGTGGTGACTATTGGTGATTATTAAATTGATAGATGTATTTATAAGGTTATAATAAATTAATATATTGACAATATTTTCCTTTTTTGAAAATGGAAAGTAATTTTCCTTAAAATGACTTAGTTTTATTTTGACTAGGAAAATATTTTCCGCCGATTGATTTTCTGAACACTCCAAACATTGGAAAGGCTGGAAAATGTTTTCTGAACAAGTTATTTCCCGGAAACAAATGGAGCTTGAGTAGCAGAACTTTGTTTTCTAGCAATTGAAATAGGCATTACTTTGTGAACATCTAGGATCAATTGAGAACATGGCCTCAGAAGTAATGTCTGATGCCATGTTTCTATCTTGTATGGTTTTTCAAATTAAGTTTTCTGTTCACATGATCATGGTTAATTTTAGCTGAGACTTGGTTAGTCACTTGGCCTCTTTCCTCAAGGAAATTCTGAAGCGGCTTCACTGTTTATTAATATTGTATTCCCTGCTGTGTGCTAAGCTCATCTACATCATCATGATGCTGCCACTTTGGGATGATGACACAGTTCAAAGTTAAATGCCCCTACGTTCATCTTTCCTAGAATTTTTTTTTTTCTTTTTTTGCTTTCTCATGTTAGATAATCATCCAAGGTTTATTTGGTTTTCCTTATTGCTTTTAGCCTATTCCAAAATTATAGTCACCTTACCATTCTCTCCTCAGTGACATGCTCTATTGTTCTTTCTTCACCGATGTCTTTCCAAATTAATATTTGTGGAGAACAAAATTCATAAATGACATACAAAGCTTTATGATCTTCCATTTCAGCCATAGTCCTATCCTGAGCCTCATTTGTTGGGTTTTAAAATTCATTCCAATGGGGCATGGGCATCTGCATGTGGCTTTTTCCATTGCCTGTTTTTCATTGCATGTTTTCGGCATGTGAAGAAACTGTGGCATAGGGAGAGAAGGTGGGGAAGAGCCCAGTTCTGCATATTCTTGGCTTTTTCTACGGCTTCATTCTTCTGATTTACAAGCCTTGCATTAAGTAATCTGCATTTCCTGGATTACGTTCTTATTTGATTGAAGGAGATCACAGCCAGAGGACTAATACTTTTATGAGAGTCTGAGGTGTTAAATTATGATATCAAATTTAATTTTTTACTTTGATTTGATTAAAGTCAGATTTAAGTGGGTATATCTTGTTTCTTTTTTTTTTAGCATGACTTTACTCACTAAAAATGATTTTTGTAGGTCTATGTGGATACGTTAGTGAAGAAAGCATATGAAAATTGGAATCAGGTTGTAGAATATGATGGCAAGTCTCTTTTGAACTTCAAGCAGAGTAAGAGGTCAAATGCTGTCCAAAATGATTTTCAGATAGGCCAAATGGGTTATCCTAATTCTTTAGAGCATCAAATGCAAATACCAAGGCTACCAGCTTCAGTTCCTATTGAGCAGCCTTCTGTGCATTCAGGCCTCCAAGTTGGAGGTATGTTCTCATTAGTTGCATTAATATTTAATTTGCTGTGGCATTTAAGAAGGCACTTATTTTTCTGCCTTTTTCTTCTTTTTTATTTTGGACCTTCATCTGGCATCAGGGAGTAGTGATAATATGGGAACAGGATTCTCATCCCAGTCCCAGCTTATGAATCCAAATTCACGCACCCAGTTTGACATCTCATTTACACCACACGAATTGATCACCAATTCTCACCAGCCTAGCATGAGAAATGACAACAGTGTTGGCCTAGCCCTTGGTCCTCCTCAGTCATCTATCTCAGGGTTTCAAGCTGTTGGCTCTTCCATGCAGCCATCTAATCTCAATCCTTTTGATGATTGGGCCAACAACCGGGACAAAGGAGTTGATGAGTACTTTGCAGAGGAAGAGATTCGTCTCAGAAGTCATGAAATGCTCGAGAATGAAGATATGCAACACTTACTACGTCTCTTCAGCATGGGAGCCCATGCCTCTGTAAATATACCTGAAGATGGGTATGGTTTCCCACCTTATATGCAATCACCAATGCCAAATTACGATGAGGATCGTACTCGTCCTGGTAAAGCTGTCGTGGGATGGTTGAAGATCAAGGCAGCAATGAGATGGGGATTCTTTATCAGAAAGAAAGCAGCGGAAAGGCGGGCACAACTTGTTGAGTTGGATGATGAATAGTTAGGTTCTGAAGGTCAAGACTATCTGCAGCATCACAAGATATATAGGGGAAGATGCTGATTATCTTCTTCTAAGCCAGCGACATAATGACATTTTGGGACTGAACGAAGTTGTTTTGGAAGTCTTGACTTCTTGACCGGTTGCTGGGTATTAGTTGGCAGCAAATTTCTTGTACAGTTCCCTGTACAGTAAGTTGTTTCTTTAACTTTACTCCTTAAGTTAGTGAAGATGCTACTTCCTGGTAGTTTTTATTATTGGGTGTATTATAATCTGTTAAAGACTGATAAGGGTGAATTCATCTCCGTTGATGGCCCCTTTCATTCTTCTAGACTGATTAGGGGAACCTGTTTCCTCTAGTAGGTATGACGTGATAATTTGTACTATCAATCAGTGTTTGTCTAACCTGGTTGTGGAACTTAGTTACCATTACTTTTGTGGATTGCTTCTTTCTTTCAACATCCTTTGTGAGGATATGACGTTCTCTCTCTCTGACATTGAATTATGCAATTTTGAGTTATGCCCTGTTGTCTATCCTTCTGAGTTTATGGAGTTAAATAAGGTAGGAAGATCAAGCTGAAAGTTTGAAATAGAGTAACAGAAAGTTATTGATATTGCTAAATTTGATAGCCATTTGAAGAAAAACTTTTCGGAAGGATGGGATGCTGAAGTTCAAATAGTTTGGAGGTCTTGAGAACCTTGTTCTGGTGGGGTCTCAAGCCAAACCCAATGAATGTTTTGACAGATTGTCATCTCTTTTTTTGTTATATGGTTCAAATTCCGTTAACTCGATCTTGGTTCAGATTAAGTTTGATTCAGGTTCGATCAGATTTGAGATGGGAATAGGCCTTGGCTGACCTATTTATTCTATTTGGAAACGAAATATTAGACATTTAAGCCATATAAAGCTATGCAATGCCGCGAGTACTAATGGTGCATGGTGTCAGCAGCTTGAATTGGGGCGTGAAAGGATGAAAAAGAAGGGTCACGCAGTTTGTGCACTCGTAGAAACTCAGAAACCGTTTCTGCACTTAACCGCATAATGACGTGAAGTTGATAATTTCAATCTCAATAACAATAATGCAGTTCTCAACTTTTGTTCTTGTTGACTTTTTATTTTAATGGTTCGTTACTTTGGTTCAGATTAGCAACTGAGAGTAGTTGACATTGAACGCTCGACTTTTCATTTCAAGTGGTTCGAAAGTTATATGTTGAGGAGGGACAGGCTTCTATGAAGGAAGTTTGTGCCATCATCCTAGTTCTTAAAATTGTTGTCCGCTACATATCTATCGAACCCATCACACAAATGTATCGTTAGCTGCTTCTTACTTTTGCTACTTAGTTATCAAAATCCAAGTCCATGGGGGGTTAGAAAATATCAGAAATTAAATAAATGATTGTTGGAACCCATCTTGCACAAAACTGAACTTGCTGCTACTTTTGCTATTGCCAAAGGAGAAATTGTTATAAATAAGGAATTTTTTTTTATTTTTTTAAAGGCAAAACCAAACCTCGTTAAAAGGTTGAATAAAAGTCAGAAACACAATCAGGGATATGTACTCGAACTCTGAAGACGATGCTCTAGCAAGAGAACGAGCACCCTGTTAAGCTGTTTTGTGTACCCAGTTGATGTCAATATCAAGTCTAGAGGCTAGAAGCTAGAGGCTACTTACAATCAGCTATAATAAGACCAAACAAAGATATATAAAAGAAAAAAAAACTCGAATTCACAGCATTAACCACAAGCTGAGAGTCTGAAAAAATAATCCCTTTAGTGGTCAAGCTATTTTGAACAAAGATTAAACACTCCCTCATGGCCAAAGCTTCAGAAATGACCTGTATCCGAATATTGCGTAGAGTCCAAGTTTCCTTCTTCAAGCAACCGGACAGAGTGTTCTGACGAGAAGGGACCCTTATCCGGTCGTCCCACTCCGGTACAAGCTCTTCTTTCTTTCTTTCTATGCGGCATGAGTTCACAAAAGGAGTCCGCATGACCAGAAAGGTAGCAAAAGACTGTGAGCGTCTCATATCTAATCTAAGCATAGAAAATATTGCCATTAGAATCAACAATCTTCTTCGTCCGCTTCAATGGCGATCTGATATCTAACCTACCTCGAATTCTCATAAACCAGTTCTGGGAGTGCGAGAAGTTCCTAATATCATAATCTAGAAAAGAGCCTAGGAAATTCCCTAAAGATCGAGCAATCAGTTCCGTCATAAAACCAACCGGCAAATCATGAAATTGTGTCCAAGAATCTGAAAAAGGTAGGGAATAGTTTTAGGATCTTCACCGTCCTCAATCCGACTCCAAACCAACAGATGCATGTTAAACGTCCACGGAGCCCCATCCACTGTAAGATACGGTAAAAGTAAGATAATTGAATTTTTTATATTTAAAAAAAATAAATTAAATGAAAGTTGAGAGCTTGTTTGGTTTAGCTGTTGATAACTAATAACAGTTTGCTGATACCTAATGGCTAATAACGGTTAGCCGACTCTACATAAAATATAAAATGACTATTATATATACACTAATATATACTCATTGTAATTACTCGTTATATTTACTATTTTAGAACATATAAGATAAATGCAGTAAAATATAATGTTTATTTATATAATGAATTTTTAAATAAAAATTAATTTCTTCTAAAAAAATAAAAATTAGTTAAATAAAATAATTAATTAATATCTTAAAAAACAAAGGAGAATAATAAAGTAAATTTTTTTTATTAATTGAACTCTATTAATAAATTCTGGTAAATCAATATATATAATGGTCAAGAAAGGGATCGAAAAGGAATTCAGTTACAATAATTAATTATTAATTATTATAAATTCGAAAAGGAATTGATATTTTGGATGATGGTGATAAATAATTGAGTTCTGATAGAAAATTATTGCAATTGGCTGTATAATTATAATTCATTTGGTACGAATAAGATTTCAACAACACCACTTTGGTAAAAAGACTTGAAATAAGGACTTTAGCACCAAAGATTACACTCAGCCACTTTGATAAGCCCAATCATCACCACTTTGGTATGTCTATTTCTGTGTTTAAATGTACTCATTTGACTAATCCTCCAACATTCTTCTTTCTACTCTTACCTAAAACCCTCTTTTCACTTTTCTTTTTCCAACGGGCCAATTATAAAACTTGAGATTTTATAATTTATCTAATTAGCTAATGTACCTCTTTTCCACATGTTATTATTGGCAATAATAGCAGGGTGGAGATTCCTTTTTTCAATTAATCACCCATGCTTGAGTTGATTAATGAAAATTTGTGTTCTATCATAAATTTTGACCATTCTCTTCTCTTTTCCACATTATTTTTTTTCCTTAAAAAAAAGGGGTATCGGTCACAGCCAGCAAGTACGCGGCTGATAAAGCACAAAAAGCCAAACGACGCCCACGCCCACGCCCACCTCTCCCTATAAATAAGGAAGCGATGAGCAGAGAAGAAATTTGGGCATTAATGGGCGAATTTGAATTTCCAGGGGATCGATCATCATCGTCATCCCAAATTCAAACCCTAAAATGACCCCTCAAAATCCAATGGAGCTCCCCAATGTAGTCCAAAAATCCAATTCTCTGTTTTTCATTATTACCTGTTCCTTCTTTTATTTTGTCCTTCTTTGAAAATGATTTATAAATTGATAGATTTTTAAGTGACAGGGATTGCTGTATGGTCAATTAACTGTAGAGATGGTTTGTTTCCTGTCTCTAGTTCAATAATGGAGGATCTTGATTCTTGAATATGTAACAGATGGAACAAGGAGAAGCGATGAATATCTTGGCCAGATCTTCAATATATCTGATATTATCCCTTCTTGTTTTTTACATTTTGATGCCATTAATTAGAGTTAATTAATACTGTACGAGATGAGTTAATTTTTCATACGATAGTATTAATTTCTGTATCCAATAAAATTCTCTACAGTTTAATTATTGTTCTTGTGCTGAAGGATTTCCATTCAATTAATAACGGTTAACTCTGAGATTATATTATTGTATAGGTGTTTCTATGCTCGGAAACCATCCAGCTGTGGCGATTTTAAGTTTTGAATCCTAGTTTTGCAGGTAAAGGTAGTCTGAGTAGGGGTGGACGGTTGGTTCCGGACTGCAGACTCCCGACTTCGATTCTGGTTTGGACTGGTTCCATTTCTTACTATTTCAATTTCAGTTTTTATCGATTCCAGTTCCCAAAATGGTAAAATGGCCACCCCTACGTCCCAGGATGCAGTCCACATCCAATGTCCAGTTGGTTTTTAGTGGTCTATGCATGTTTTCTTAAATATTTAATATGATTTTAATTTTAAAATTTCTCAATTTTGAATTCTGACTTTGATTTCAGAATTCAGCTGTCATATATAAGAGTATTAGAGAAATAATAAATCATCCTTTATCAGTTTATTTTTGGAAAAGCTTTTAAGGTATGTTTGGCCCTTTTTGGAAATGAAATAGAAATCAAATTATAAAGTAAACCCATGAAGTTGCTTTAATATGCCTTTATTTCTTATTATTTCAAAATCAAATTAAGCCATAAAATAAATAATTAATGAATTGTCATAAACTATTCTTTTAAAAAAATTAAATAATATTTTCATATATACAACTATGAAATTAGGGGGTGTTATGGTAATAAATTGTTACGATATTCTGTCATCCACTCATGAAAATTTCACTCTAGCATAGCATTAGGATTCGTTGAGATCATCAGATGAGTGGTTGGCATTTGGCAATCGAAAATTATTATTATTATTATTATTTTATACTTCACACAAGTATTTCCACTTCGGGATCGGATGGTTATGGGCTTTTCTCCGGCCCTATACCAAATAAAGTTCCAAATGGGTCAATTGCATTAATTGGAGACTGGATAAGAAAGTTGAATATGGACTTGAAAAGGAGACGAGCATCTACTCTACTGGTTTTTCTGAATAAATGGAATCATTTAAATTTTTAGACTTGATTACTAACCAAAACTGTTCTTGTTACGAGACTATCTCATCGTACTTCATGCTCTATTCTTTTATTAATATTAATTTTTTTCATGGCATGCTTTGCATGTTAACTTTATCTGTTATATGCTCATTTTAATTCATTTAATTTTTATTTATATATATTAAAGTATAAATTTTTATTCAGATTATAATAAATAAAATAATTGTTTTATATTTGTCACGACCCAAAACCGTGGGCCGGACTGGCACTAGGACCTAAGTAAGCTTAAGGCACCCGAAGCCAGTAGTAAGCCTAAACTTTCAAAATCCATCCCTATTATCATTTGTCTATCGGAATAGTAATCCCATATTATGACATTTTCATAAAACAATCAGAGTTAATAATTTTTGACCCAGCATTTAAGTACTATTCGCAGCTTGGGCCCATATCCATATAAAAATATTTTCTCATACAAATATTTATTTGTCATAATATGTTCAAATTATTTATACAGTCTCCCAAATAGTCATTTACACTCCACAATTTATTTATAATCACATAATAATTATTTTACAAGCCATTATTTATTTAAGTATCCTAACTGCGGAGTAAAATAAAATATGCGGAGTGTTCTAAATATTAACAGAGAGTTTGTACTAACATGATTAATCCTCTGCGAAGAAGGAAGCAGAGTCTTATAGATCAACAGTACTTCTATTTCCTGAAAAATATTTATGAAAGGGGATGAGTTTCACTAAACTCAGTGACTAATAATAAATAATGCAAACCCACACATTCAAGCAGTATGCTTTCACAATATAATAAATGTCATACTTCACAAGCACGTGACATACAACAGCATCTTCAAACAAATCACATTCATATACTCACAACATGTGGAAATTAGTC
>CANUEX010008150.1:0-19442 GCA_948099535.1 Jatropha multifida
GACAAGACTATAGGAAAAGTGTGCAAATTGAAGAAGTCATTATATGGGCTAAAACAGTCACCAAGAGCATGGTTTGAAAGGTTTAGTAGAGCCATGCTTTCTTTTGGGTACATTCAGAGTGATGCTGATCATACCTTGTTCATTAAACATCATGCAGGTAAGATCATGTTACTTATTGTTTATGTTGATGATGTAGTGGTGACCAGGAATAATAAAGAAGAAATGACTCATTTGAGAAATTTGTTAACCAAGGAGTTTGAGATACAGGATTTGGGAAAGTTGAGATACTTTCTTGGAATTGAAGTTGCTAGATCTGAAAAATGAATTTTCATCTCTTAAAGAAAGTATATTCTTGATCTCCTTAAAGAAACTGGTATGTCGAGATGTAAGCCTGCAGAATCACCCATTGAAGCTAATCACAAGCTTCAAGTTAGAGTGGGAAGTCCAGTTGATGTAGGCAGATATCAGAGATTGGTTGGAAGACTGATTTATCATTCCCCCACTAGACCAGATATTATGCTGTTAGTCTAATGACTCAGTATATGCATGACCCTCGGGAATCTCACTTAGAAGCTATGCATCGAATTTTGAGATATTTGAAATCAGCTCTAGGTAGAGGCTTGTTATTTTCCAAACATGGTCATTTGAAAATAGAAGGCTATACGGATGCAGATTGGGCTGGTTCCCTTGATAATAGGAGATCGACCTCAGGTTATTGTGTTTTTCTTGGTGGAAACTTGGTCACTTGGAGAAACAAAAAACATACTGTGGTTGCTAGGTCCAGTGCGCTAGGTCCAATGCAAAAGTCGAACATAGAGCCATGGCACAAAAGAAACAGACTGTGATTGCTAGGTCTAGTGAGCTAGGTCCAGTGCAAAAGCCGAGTATAGAGCCATGACATAAGGAATTTGTGAACTTCTATGGTTGTATAGAGTGATGAAATAATTAAAGTTATTTGAAACAACAGATACATCTTTGTTTTGTGATAATAAAACAACCATCAGTATAATAAATAATCCTGTCCAGCATGATCGAACTAAGCATCTAGAGATTGATCATCATTTTATAAAGGAAAAGATAATTGAAGGTTCCATTAAAGTTTTCTATGTGGCTTCAAAAGAGCAACTAGCTGATATTTTCACAAAAGGCTTGGGTAGCAAGTTGTTTCATCCTTTGATTTGCAAGTTGTGCATGTGTAATATCTTTGCACCAACTTGAGGGAGAGTGTAGAGATTTGTAAAATATTATTTTTTCTAATTTAGGTTTGTTTCCTATTTAGATTACTACCATATTAGAACCATTCTTTGTGTATATATAGAATAGAAATTGTATAGAGATAATAACAATAATAACAATAAACTCCTTTCCTTCAAAAATCTTCACTGAAAGTATTAGAATGTGAAGTTATGTTTGAGAAATTCAATACAAGTTTGCACATTTAAACCACTCTGTTGTATTAAGTAAACCCACATTTTCAAGTTCATAAAATGCCCATACAACTTGTTTCTTTAAAGTTCAAATTATCCATATTAAGAAACTAAATCATTTTGGGAGTTGTAAAATTTTAAGACTTTAATTGTTTGGCAAAGCAACTTACATACAGAAAATTAGCTGATTTCAAAACCTTCATGGCTTGGAGAAGACTTGATCAGAGGTCTTGTTCATGTTTTCTTGTTCAATTTTCACACTTGATTCATCAATTTGCATTGGACCAATATCCGAAGCCTGCAAGCAACAATATCAAATCAGTTAAATAATCTTTCGACGGTTATGGACTCTCGCGAATGCAGTTTCTCCGAGTGTGTTGAACTTTACCTTAGCACTTGCGGACTCATCTACTGTTGTCTGAAAACCTTTGGGATGCTCCGCAATCATTTTCTGACTCTCCTGAGACAAAGCAAGAATATCTCCTATTCAGTTGTTTGCTCAATCAGATCATTATTATTATTCTTTGAGGAGCGCTTCCAATGTTCACAAATCACAAGAACATGGTAAAGACATGGAGGGTAAGGACAGAACTTCCTGAGGGGGAAAAAAAGAGAAAGAAAGGAAATAGAAGATAATGATTCCTTAAAGGTGGTTTTTGTGCTTTATTGTGTTACAACATTCAAGTGATTGAGATGCACTAGATTGATTCCAGAGAATTAACAACAAAAATACATCTGCAAGAATCTGGTGTTCACAATTTTTCTGAAATAAAAATAATAAATAAATAAATTCTGATCCTTTCAAGGAGAAGTAATGATGTTTCAAGTCATATTTACACAAAAATGGCTGGCTTGTATAGTATAGATGGCATGCTAAAGTTAAAGAGAAATAGAAATGCTAAATTAAATTCAATTCAATTACCAAGTAAATATAAAGTATAATATCATCAATATGCCTATATTCTAAAAAAATTTTAGAACAATGAAAAAAAAAAAAAAAAAGAGATGAGTAGATGTCTCTATGGAAAAGGCAAAGCAGGACATACTGGATCTTTTGGCTCAGTCTCAACTATTTCTCTCTTCACTCTGCTCGGTAAAGGCTTGCTGCATGAGAGGTAAGTCAGAAATCAGCAGACAGGAATAAGGGGCAAATTTAATCTCTACTTTTTTCAAGAGAGTGGAGGAACAGGGCACGAAATAAAATACCGATCATCATCAACGTCCATGTCAGATTCCGGATCCCATCTCTCATCTGCATCATCCTGATCTTCATCTGCCTGCACTTGAAATAAAATTCAATATCACTATGCCAACATTATGGAACAAGTTAGACATAGTTGTCAAATCGAGAATCGAAATTTTTATTTTTAGAATCTAGAATCAAATCGAATCGTAAGATTCAGTATAACTTTTTAACATTAATTAAAAATAAATACATATACATTTATGGATATATTTCCATTAATTTTATGAAAAGATGCTAAAAAATTTAATTGCAAATAATGTATTTATATACATTTCATTCTAAATTATTTGCTAAACACAAAAGGAAAGAGACCTAATTACTTATGTAGTTGTCGAGTACAAAATATCAAACTACAAAGTTAAATTTTAAAATAAAAAGAAAGTGAAACTATCAAGCCACTAGAATTTCCTACCGAAACCCATATTTATTCATTGTTATTTCCAAATTCAACCCCTTCGTTATCTTCATCTTCTAATAAACTCTATGTCCATATTTATATAGCTCTCCTTTCTCTATATTGAATTTTTCCACTTGTTTTGTGGGATAAGAGAATCATTGAACATGAGAATTGACTCGAATCATAAGATTCGAGTTGCATGAATCATAAGATTCACGATCAATTCCGAGTCACCCATAATATTCGAATTGTTTAGCATAAAAGTTGAATTCATTCGTAAAATTTGAATCATGAATTGTAAGATTCTGATAACACCAAATAAAACACAAATAATATGGGAATACAAGCTAAAACACATCCACATTTTGCAAACTGTCATATGGAACAATTTTCATGTTCGTCGTTCTACCGCATTTTAATTCCATTATAGGCTCTGAGAAACTAAATTGTTGTAGAGAGAATAAATACTGGCAGCATCATATACTTCTACGTTCATATAGGATCACCTGTAATGGCCCATTTTTATTCCCAAAAAACGTACAAGCACTAAGCACACAAAAATTAAAAAAAAAAAAACAAATAATGAAAGGAGAGGGGAAAATGAAATCTTACAATAGCAAACCTAAAGTGCCTCTAATTTATATTTGACAACTAAAGGGGGAAAAATCAAACTCTTGCAGTAAAAATATATGTTATCACAGCTTAATTAACCATTAGATAACAAATTTTATATTAGTGAATAACATCATGCTACATAAGTCAAGATGTTATCATATTATTCGGTGTCAGTTGTCACCAAATAGAATATCATATCATCCAATATAATAACATTTTGCTTGTCCAAATGTGTTAACTGAATAAATGAGATCTCAAGAATGGAACAACTAATAGCTAGAAAGGGAAGAACCAAATTTCGTATGCCTTACATACCTCTGGAAGCTCAGTATTGGGTGGTCTTTCTTGGAATGGGACACTGGGAGCATGTTGAAGCCTGGAGAGATTATCAAGCAGTTTAGAACGTATTTCCTCGAGTATCTGACGCGAATTCTTATTTTCCATGTTACTAGGAGCAACGTGGAGGGTATAGTCTGGACCAAAGTACTCGTAATACTCATGCTGCGGCATCTTGTCATCAACTTCCATTCCAAGTGCAACACCTGTCTGCTTTGCATAACACACATTTACAAAAAGGTTGTCAGTTTAAAAGAAAACATGAAAAACAATTATTTCAGTTACCACTAAGATATTCAAGAAAGTTCTCTTCCATGTGCAACATGCTGATTTTGAAAATATTACTGAAAAAGAAAAACATACCTCATAGCACCAGCAGCGAGCAACATTCCGAATTGTGTAGCCGCCACCACCTAGTAGTAATAATGGCACATTGAAAGATCTCATAAATTTAACACACTCAGCATGGCCCTTGATCGAAAGATTAAAGCATCCTAATCTATCCCCGGATAATGAGTCAGCGCCACATTGAAGAACCACAGCACCAGGTTTGAAAACTTCCATTACTTTTCCTATTATTGGCTTAAACAAGTAATGATAGCTCTCATCATCAATTCCATCATCCAATGGAACATTAAGAGAATAGTATTTTCCTTTTGAATATCCAATATCACGTATATCCCCTGTACCAGGAAAATAATCTCCAAATTTATGAAATGAAACAGTCATGACTCTGTCAGTGGTGTAAAATGCCTCCTCCACACCATCACCATGGTGAATATCAATATCCACATAGAGAACACGCTGCAAGACAGATAAAAGGAAACATTAAAGAGTAGAATCCATATTGGCTAATCTGATTATAAGATTGGGTCTAATACTCAAAAACACAGTTGTCAAAATTTTATGATTCACAACTCTCCAATAATATGATGTGGCATACAAGTTGACAATTAAGAAAAATACAGAAAACTCTACAATTTACAGTTCAAAAATGATGGCATTGTTCTTCAATCACCATCACTCAACACGGCTACAAAGTGGCATGCAAGTCAAAAAACCAACAGAAGTCATTTACAAATTTCCAATTTCCAATTTCCATTTCACATGGTTTCTATTTGATGCTATTTTGCATATTTTGACTCGGTTCTTTAATCTTCTTCATCTCTTCTGCCTTATTATCCAATCAAAGAAGAGCTCATGAACATCAATTTCTAAGATAAAATAATACAGACTTTTATGATGTATTAATGCAATCAGATATGCTTGACAATACTATAAGGACTTGTAATTGCATAGGAAAAGAGAGATACACACTAGATAGAATATTAGACAAACCTCATGCGTCTTAAGAAGCTCCAAGATTGCCAGAACAATGTCATTAACATAGCAAAAGCCAGAAGCTTCACACTTCTTAGCATGATGAAGGCCACCAGCCCAATTGATAGCTATGTCACAAAGACCATGATTTAATTTAACAGCACCACCAACAGAGCCGCCAGCATAAGTCTGGCAGAAAGAGTAAAGGCCATCAAATACAGGACAATCTTCGCCAACATTAAAGCGTTTGAGTTGTCTGAGCTGGTCCTGCTGGGTTTCAGGGGTAATGCTGCGGAGAAAAGCCACGTAATCATCAGCATGGAAGCGGCAAAGATCCCTATCTCGAGCAGGAAATGGCTTAAGCACCTGCATGTGCTGAAGCAAACCATAGTGGGCAAGAAGAGCATGTGTCATTCTAATGCGGTGGGGCTTCATGGGGTGACCCTGACCGTAATAGTAATTGCCCACCTCTGGATCATAAAAATAGCAAACCTTTCTCTTCACCCCATCAGCACCTGAAGGTAGAGAATTCCCTCCAGTCTCCATTTTTTCTTTTAAATTCTATTATCACTATTTTCTAAGAAATTACCAATTCTATACAGCTGCATTTTGGACAAAAAAAAAAACAACCCTAGTCAGGGAAATTTTCCATGCTTTGATGCTATGCAAAGAACAAGATATACACAGAACTTAAGAAGTCAGCCTAAAACAAGACAAACCCAGACAGGAATTAAGATACAACTTGGTTTCAAATGCAGTATACGACAAGAAAAACCTATATAAACGAAGAAACCTTTTAGTGCTTTAATTTCATTCCCATTCTTACATAAAGAAAAGAACAAAAAATTTTTAAATGTAATTGAAACCCTTATCAAGCATTACGAAGTTAGAGAAGAATGATGCTCTCCACACAAAAAAGAAAAATAAATGAAACGCTTAAAACTTGGGGAAATGAAGCAAGAATTAGTTACAAGAACCAAAACCCATATCCAGGAAGACAAACTTGTTTCAAAATAAAAGGCAGCAACAGAAAAAGAAGAGAGATTTATCAGACTACACTGTACTCTATCAATATAACAAAGGTTTCAAGATAGATAACCTTCGCTTGTTTCTTCTTCTTCTTCTTCCCTGTTCGCGTAATTTGTAGAAAGAACTAGGAAAGTAAAACGAAATTTTCTTTCTTGTGCTGCAACGTTATATATATGAACCGGCTTTGGATCTCCTAATTCAAATCTAATTTATATAGTTCGAGAAGGAAAATATAATTTGAATCACTTGCTATCAAGCCCAAATCAGCATTGGCCCGTTCGATGGTTTTTATTATTATATTTACTTATTTATGCTATATCTTCCTTTGACTGACCTGCGTCATACGTTGTTCATCGTACTCATTATATAATACAAATTTAAAATCTAAAAAATTAATTCATTCTTTAATTGAAAGACCATGATTTTGATGTTGACGGACAGAAAAACAAATTAAATCCAAATTTTTTTTATGAACCATATTGGCTAAAGGACGAAAACGCCGAAAGCTATCTATAATTTATAAGTTAACGTGAGTATTTTGTGATGAACCTATCTTAGCATTATATTTAACTATGTAAATCTAATTCTAATTAACTTTCTAAAATAGTTCATTATTTGCATTACATATATAATCATCCATCCAGTCTGAATTAAAGTTTCTCTAACGTGCGTCACACATTGATTATGCTCATTACATAATATAAATTTAAAATCTCAAAAATCAGCTTATTCCCGTGATTTGATGTTGACGAACAAAAAAAAAAAACTAAATCCAAGTTTTTTTTATACAAACCACATTGGCAAAAGGACGAAGATACCCGAAATTGTTGACAACTTGTGAATTACGATGACCTTCATTACGACTTATGATAAATTTGTCTTAGCATTATATTGAGCTGTATAACTTTTTTAAAGTATCTAACTCTAATTGACTTTCTAAAAATGATTCATAATTTGCGTTACATATATAATCATGTATTTAGTCTGAATTAAAGTAATATAGGAGGAAATTTGAAATCTACCTAAAAAGGTGGCGAGATACTCTGTAGGGGTGTGAGTCCAGCACCCCTACCCATGGTGCATTACCATGGCAACCCTATGGACAAAGTAAGGCTATTGGAGACTGGAATAGCATGTTAGATGGTATGGGTGCCGAGAATATGAGAGGGGAGACCCGGCGTAATGCTCTCCGCCGCCCCGAGGCCGGGATGACTACCCGAGCCCTAGTGAGTTAGGATGCGGGCATCATGCCTTATCAAGAGGGGCTGATGTCTCCATAGGGAAGGAGCTCTATGGACACTATAGGGCCACGAGCCTATAGTGCGCATCTCTTCGAACGGTGAGGTTTCTGTATGGGCAGACTATGCCGTCCGGGATGCCCGAAAGGCCTTGGGCCATACACAGAGGTGCGAGACCCTTATGTTTATACTTGGCAGATGTGCCTTACGGTCGGATATGATGCTAAGACCTTCAGAGTATGCATGGCTGGCCTAGATTATGAGTTAAGTCTAGGTGCCACATGGGTGCCATGAGTTGCGAGATAGGTTCCAAGATGTGCAGTACTTTTACCAAATTGTTTTTGCAATGTCCCTCCTTTTGTAGCTAATGTAATACTGATGACTTTCTTCGATTTGTTTAATGTGTTATTTGAGGCTATTAACAATTAATTGCCAGAAATATTATGGTCATGAGATTTTCGTGTTGATTTGATTTACTCATTGGATATTGCTTTTCACTTGCAAAGAGGAGCAATGGACGAGTGTTTCTTTTCTCTATATAACTTTTCTCCATTTCTTTTTAGCTCTTCCCTACAAAGGCTATGAACTTCAATTAATATGCAATCAACTTCTCTTCAGGTAGTATTTTTTTGCTTTGCTGATAGAATAGTACATGGCCATAGGAGTTGTTGCTCTATCTCCATTACAGAAAGATATTAGGTGTGAGCATGAGGATATGCGATTGTCTCGGTGGGTTTTGATACTGATAGAAACTCAGTCTTTATGATTCTGGCATCAAGAACTTTGGTACACATTAGATTCATATTAAGGTATATTATTTTTGCTGTCGTATTGTATTCTTAGATAGGCTTGGTGCTTGTTTGTTAACTTCTCAAAACACTACACTATTTCCCTTCAGACTTCCAACAAGCTTTCATTTATTTTGCTTTCAATTATTATTGGCGGATCTGTGATTTAGTTTTGTTTAATTTTTCAATTTTAAGCCTTTTAATTAGTATAGCCGATTTTATTATGACCAGAATGTTGCTGGGAGTTCTAATGTATTATATATTCTCTCTAAAATATATACGAACTCTTTAAGTTTTAATACTTGTGCTTCATTCAATTTTCCTTTATCTTCATTCATCCTTGTCAAGAAAAGAAGTATATACCTGAGCTTGCTTAATTTTCTTTTCTTTTTAATTCTACATTGCCCTCCTATATTTTTGTTATTATCCTGAATGTTTATTGTAACAGACTCTGTTAGCTTAGGTCTTAGAAAGAGGTTAAGATGTCAGTAATATATCACAATTAAATGTTATTTGAAATTTGGAAAAGCATTCATCATTTCTACAATAATGCTAAACCAATATTCCTCATCCCTTTCACGAATCTATTTTCAATGTTGCGCATCCAAGTTGAGAGGACTGAGGAATATGTTTTGCCACATTCTCTCACCTCTGAATCTTTTGCTGTCTTCATCCTCCAAATCTTTCAGTCTTACACCCCTGAATGTTAGGAAGAATTATTTTTATGCATATATTTTGAACTGTAATTTGGAGTCTTTCATTTTGCGTTTGCTATCTTCCACAGATTATGAAGGAAAATTGAGACTATATGAAAATGGTCGCCTAAATCTAAATGGTTGTTTTGTTGGAATCTCATAGGTGTGGATGTCAGTATGAACACACACTTGAAGACTGTGAAATTGACAGTAAAGGGGAAGAATCCAGTTACTTTTGATCATCTAAGCATGAGAGGCAACAATATCCGCTACTATATACTCCCTGACAGCTTGAACTTGGAAACTTTACTTGTGGAGGAAACACCAAGGGTTAAGCCCAAGAAGGCGACCGCTGGTATTGTAAACTTGACATCCTTTTTCTTCTGTATCCAATTATTTGATATTTAACTATGATATTATTGCCCAAAAATCATGCTTATCTGTCATGATTTCAGGGAGGCCTGTGGGACGTGGTCGGGGACGAGGGCGCGGTCGTGGATGTGGCAGAGGTCGCTAAGCATATACTTTTCAGCTTGTATCAGGATTTTCAACATCAATTAGTGTATAGGTGGGAGTTTGCTTAAAAACAAAAAGAAAAAAGAAAAGGGGAGGGGAACCTGAGTGTGAAGTCTAGAACTATATCATATTGATCCCCCCTGAGGTCTTTTGGTCTCTGAGTCTAGCCAGGTTTTAGTGCATGAAAATATTAAAGGGAAATGCTTAGTTCACCATATTAGCAGATGAACAGTGGTAGATGCTGCTGAAATTTTCAATTTTGACAGTGTGAACTAGACTTCAGTCACTGACTTATTTCTTGATTTTTACTTGGTGATTATAAACTCATGATGTATATTAGACTGAGAATGGCTTACAATTTGCACTACTTGGTGATAATGAACTGGGAGAGGAATTTCTATGCGTGTTTTCCTCCAGATCAGTCAGCTCTGCCCTCAGGAAGGGTTGGGGATAGTGTTTGCATCACCGATGTCTGAGATTTGGGCTTCCCTGCTTGTTTGTAGTCAAAAAAGGAAAAAGAAGTCATTTCTTATACCTGCTTCGGTGGCGGAGGAGTTGTTTTTTTTTTTTCTTCTTCTTTCCTGCTTTTTCATTTCTTTTGCTTGCAAGGTTTTGGAGATTTTTAAGGGAACATAGAAATATGAGAGGAAATTCTCACGTCGGTAATATGTAGGAGTGAGCAAACAGTTCTGGCAATTTAGTCTGGGTGGCTCTCGGCTCAATAAATTTAGATTTATTCAGTAATGATTCGATTAAAAATGCATATAATTGAATTAATCCAATTAACTGGAGAATAAAACAACATTTGTTTATTAATTAAAATATTTGGGTTAATTAAGTTGAAATCAGTTAACTAAATATTTCAGCCCGAATTAATTAGTTAACCTGGTGAATTTAATTTGATATCCGGTCGGGTTACTTTACGCCAGAATATCCTGAGTTGGCTTTCCACGTACGCCAGAATGATCTGAGTTGGTTTATGCCAGAATATTCTGAGTTGGCTTTCCACATATGCCAGAATGATCTGAGTTGTTTTACGCCAAAATGTTTTGAGTCGATTTACACTAGAATGTTCTGAGTTGGTTTCCACGTATGCCAGAATGATCTGAATTCTTTCCACGTACGCTCTTTGACGTAGTCGGACATCAAGTTAAATTCAATTCACAAAGTCGAATATCGGGTTAAATTCGCTTTTGTGATACACAAATTAATTTTGAGGAATTTTTAAGTGTCATAATTTCAGGGATGACATTGAAATGGATGCTATAATTGAGAAATTCTTAGATAAATTTGATCCACCACGTCATCCATAGACTGATCTAATTAATTAATCCTACATCATCTTTTTTTTTTTTACTTCATTCCATATCAACAACTCTTAATCCATTTCAACTAAAATTTCTAATTTTGTAACCAAACGACAGAAAAGAACAACAAGATTAATAAGGAATTAAACTTCTTGAAAACTTAAGCAAGGAATCAAATAGAAAAAATGTCAATCTCTTTCTTTTTTTTTCGTTGTTCCTTAGAGTTTTCTACGTATAATCCCTAATTAAATTTTGTTTTTATTTCTTGTTGGAAGAAAGTTTACAGGCAAAAAATCACATACCAATTCACGCCTTGAAACATGATGATAAATTTGTTTCTTGCAATTGAATTTCATCGCTGCAAATTTGCAGTTTTTGTTACTATTGATCCTTGAAGAAGATGAAAGTTGTTGAATTTTAAATTTCTATTAATTATTAGATAAGAATATGAAAGGAGGGCCGGATAACGACTGTCATTTGATTACAAGATTAGAATTTTTAGTTGGAATGAGTTAAGAGTTATTGATGTGGAACGAAGTAAAAAAAAAAAAAGATGATGTGGGGTTAATTGATTGGATCAGTCCATGGGTGACGCGGTGGACCAAGTTCATCTAAGAATTTCTCACTATAATTTAGTAAGGCCGAGTGAAATTAAATTAAAAAATTTATGACACCTTTAATTTTTATTTTAATCTATTAAATATTTAACTTATAAAATTACACTTATTAAATATTTTAACTTGTAAATTATTCTATTTAACATCCGAACTTTTAAAATTAAATCGATTATATACTTATTAGATAGTTAAAAAATAAAAATTTATTATTCAAAAATTAAACTAACCACACACCAGGTAAATATTTTACGCATAAATTATTAAAAAATCATTATTACTAAAAATATAATATTATCAAAATTTACAATTTCAGAAACATAATAGATTCCTTTACGAAGTTTAAAGTGTCACAAAAATTTTTCCACAAAGTATAATAGTATATTTATTATTTAACCGTCCGTAAATCGTTTATCTTCTAATTTGGACAAATTTTTAACTTTCATTGATTTAATTTTTGTTGTTTGGCACATACACTATTGCTAGTTCCTCTACTTACAGTGTTACTTATCCTACTTTCTTTTTGGCAGGTAATTAGATCCAAAATAAGAAGTATTTACTTACACATGGCATATAATCATCAAAATTAATTTTTTATAATTCGATAGAAAGAGGGTATTTATGACCATTTACTGAAAAAAGAAATAGAATAGAAATAATTTTATAAAATATTTTCAGTGATTGATTAATGTACGAGTGAATATGTCGAGTTTAGAGAAGTTCTATTGGAGCGAATGTTATTAAATATACTTATCCAGCTTTTATGAATTTATGAACCCCACGTGAATAGAAAAATTATTATCATATTATATAAAATAAGCTCTAAACAATTACACATTGAATTAAATTTTTATTTACGTGGTATATTCTCTTCAGGCGTCTGCGTCTGTATTGATGTGTAAATTTATTATTTTTCCATATAAAATTATATTATAAATGTTATTTTTTCCGTATTATTTCCTCATTTCGATATTTTCCCGTTTCCATTTGCATGCAACATAGATTGAAAGTAACAAAAATATTAAACAAATTGGTATAAATATATGGATGAAAAGATTATTGAGATTATAAGGTCATAAAATTTGATAATAAACACAAAGATAATCTTATTAATATAATCTTTGCCCATACATACCTAAAATATTCAAATCAATACTCTCCAAACACTGGATGTATTAACATCAAACTAGCCATTTCAAGCTTGCCTCTCATGTAGTAATTTATTTATTCATCCATAGAGACATGCTCACGTCCTCTTCAGGCAAGTCCTTCTTAGACATTAATTAATTCTGCACATCACAAACAGCAAAAAATTATTAAAAGTTTTAATAAATATAAAAAATTTCAAGAAAAATAACTGACTGATAAGCTTAATTATTTTCTAAATTTGAAAACTGAAAAAAAAAGAGGGTAATAGTGTTTACGTGCTGCAATCCACACTAGGATCAATCGGCACAGGGACCTTGACATGGCACAGGTCGGGGATTTGCTTAGCTTTCTCAGGCTGGACTCCGAAAGATGGACCAGCTTGTTTGAAACATTGACAAAGTTGTTGGCGTATTTCTTTAGTGGTGGCCTCTTTGTTTATCGACGCAACAGCCTGACAGCAAGAAGCAGCCGGCGACGGATCAGTGCCGACCAAGAAAGAAAGACATGGCTGCAATGCTATTAAGGCTCCACCGCATGTAATTCCACCCACAGTTTTCGCACTACTCATAAGCAAAACGATTAACCCAAATGCCCAAAACCCCATCATTACCTTTTTCCCCATTTCCTTAACAATTCAAAATTACTTAACTTTAAACTTTGTTTTCTTTTCGGTGAATATAGGCATGGCCAGTTTCTCTATTTATAGGGGAACTGTCATGTTAATTAATAATTAATAATTAATAATTAATTGTCCTGCATGTACATATACATGTATCTGGAGTATTAGATCTTTATTTGGCAAGTTGAAATAAAATATAATCTAATATAATTATACTAAATGTATTTGATTATATAATATTATGATTTACAAAATGAAGTTACATTAGTTTTCTACTTAATCTAAATACTATTTACTACAAAAATAAATAAAAAATATTTATTTTGATTGATATTACTTTCCTATTTTAGTCAAGATTTGTTACCAAAAAAAATTGTAAATTTAAATCATTTAAATTTATTTTATATTTACTGGACAATGTTCGAATATTAATAAAATAAATTTATTCGTCCGGGCTAAATTAATAAACTTATTACCTAAATTTATAAGTCAAATTTAATTTAATAACAATAATTTGCTCTGCAATTTATATTTATAGATGAAAAATATTTGGGGGATAAAAATATCCCTACTAAATTTATGAATCGATAAAGATATATTGAAACTTTTAATTTCAGCAGTTAAAGAAATAAAAATAATTTAATTTGACTCGCAGTATTGATTTCCTACTTAAATTCTATTGCTAAAAAGTAAATAAAAAAATTTATTATCACAAAAGATTGTAATTATAAATTTTAATTTAGGAAGTTAACTGTGTAACAAGAAAATTACATTAAATAAAAATATTTGTATGTAATTATATTAATATTAAAATAAATGTTTGGAAAAACGTAAAAAGTTTCATATTAAATTTTGACGAACATAAAGAAGATAATATGTAACAAGAAGATAATATAACATGACCGTGGTATAAAACTAAATTATGTAATATTGAAGTAAGCATATCTCACCAATCACAATTAGACTGTCTTTTTCAATTTCAATTGTGAAAGTTTATTATTATTATTATTATTATTATTATTATTGTGTGTGTGTTTACTTTCTCTAGAGAAAAAATCACCATAAATTTTTATTTTTATTTTTGCTATTTAAATATAAAGTTTCATTTTTTAAAACTAAGTTTCAATATTTTATTAAAAAATAGAAAATAATTTGTGAAAAATATTTTATATAATTGGCTCATTTATTCAGAATTGTTAAGTACATGTTGATTTTTCTATATTTGATAATAATATTTATCTATTATTTTTATAAAAAATTTAATACTCTTTAATCAATAGGTTGATTTTCTATATTTGATTGCGACATTTATCTATTACTTCTTTAAGAAATATTTAATGAGATTATAAAATTAAATGAGTTAAATAGACATGACCACACTTCTGTTTCAAATTGAAATTGTATCAATATCAAATTATGGTCAACGGTGCTTGGTTTCAAATCGCAACTAAAATCATATACTTATGATTCAATTTTATTTCTCCATTTTTAAAAATTGAAAACTGGCAAACTTAGTTTGGAATTTTTTTTTAAAATTTCAATTTGTCCTTTTGTTTTATTATAATTTTTTAAAATAAATTCTAAGACTTTATTAAATTGATTTACTCTTCTCATTAATACTGCATATCTGAAAAGGGAATTTTAAAAAAATATCTAATTTTAGTTTTAAATCGAAATAGAATTGGAATAAGTGGTTTTGAAACTATCTTAGAATTATCTTAAAAATGATTGGATTTCGGTTCCATATTTTTTATGACCAAAATCAATAGTTTTAAAACCGTGAGGTTCAAATCCCGACATAAGGATATTTGCATCGACTGTTAGGTAATAATTTGATTGTCTTATTAGGTTAAGTTATAGTTGCAATTGAATTAGTCATTTTAGACATATAATGTTTCATTTTTAATAATAATATTAGAGATAAATAAAAAGCTATAAATATGAATGCTGAATTTTAATGATTATATATTTTTTTTTTTTTGAAATTTTTATATTACTTATGTATAAGATATGGTTTGGACATATAATTCAGAACCATTTTTTCTATTTAAAGACTATTTTTGAGTTAAAAAAAAGATGTATCTCATATTAAAGAACTCATATTTAAACTTATCAACTTTTTCTTTTTTTTTTGAAAAAAGAATTCAATTAGAAATCTTGTTTTATAGTAAGCATTAAAGGAAATAATATTTAATTATAATTTTAACATCACAATTAAATTATAATATTCAATGATTAATTCTTAACTCAATTACTACAATGATGACTAATGTTTGTCTCTAATATTTAAAAAATATATATATTTCAATATTAAAATTTAATAGAAGAAAGATGAATATTACTAAAGATTAATATCTAAAATTAAATTAGGAATTTTATATTGAAATTTAAATTTATTATCAAAAAATTTAAATCATGAGTCCAAATAATAAATAAAGACAATATGTGAATTCACACATTGTAAAAAACTATAATAACTATAAAGTAGAGCAACAACTTTCTATAGTGTAAATTTTGATTAGGTAAATTTCATAAATTCTAACTTATTTGACAATTTGGGTTGGCTCTATTCCTAATTCTCAATACCCTTCTGTCATTGCTATGAATAATGCATTTTCATTAGCATTTGTCAAAAACTATCACAATGAAATTCAATAGAGTATGTTGTGAATTTTCTTTTCATGAAATAAGAACTAAGAGCTAAAGAGATTAAAAAAAATTTCAAAACGAACTAAAATGAAATAATCTAAAATTAGAAAAATGGTGTAAAGGAGAGAGAGAGAAATTTAGAGACCTAAAAAAATAAATTAAAGTGGTTTATTTAAAGTTTAATAGTTTCCTTCTCGTGTTTTACAAATATTTCATCATCTTTTTTAGTTTATATTTAAGAAAATTATAATTTTATCCCGATATTTATTAAAAATAATTTTTTTATTCCTATATTTACACTAAATATAGTGAAAAAAATAATTATAAGAATGTGATATTTTTTAGGATTTTATTTTATTGTGAAAAAAATAAAAGTAAATTGATTTTGATTGATTACATTATACTATATTAAATATAGTAAGAATATAATATACTTTATTATTATTTTTATTTAATCTTTAATTTGATTGATTATACTTATTTTATAAAAATAAATGTAATCTATTATTCTATTGGGGAATATGTTATAGAATTATTATTTTATTGAGAAATATATTAATTATTGTAGTAGCTATCTTCTATAATATAAATTCAAAATATAACAAGTCAAGTCAAAGCTACTCATCACTCTGAGAAAATTTTTTTTTTCTATTTTGTGAATGCTTTTGGATTCTTACTAATATAAAGTGTTCATGATAGTATAATTTATAATTAAAAAATATGAATAAATTAATTAAATTATAAGCTTGAACCTTTGTAAAAATTAATTATTAAATAAATTTTAAAAGAAATTTGAAAAAAAAGCGATGAAATAACAAATAAACAAACGAACTAAAAATAACTTTATTTATTTTTTCTAATTAAATTATAAGTTTGAACACTAAATACACACTATCTTAACCTATTTTATAAAAATAGGTTAAAATCTCTCCCTATATATATATATATCGAAGCAAAATAAAGAAGATTCACAGAACTGATGTGACACTATTTTTTAGCTTTCCTTCTTTTTCTCTTTTATAAATTTTCTAATTTTTTAAAATTTTTTTTCTTTTTTCAGCATTTTATTTTCATGAGAGAATCCTTCTAAACGTTTTCAAATAATAACTAATTTTATATATTTAATAATCATGATAATATTTGAAGTTTAAATGTTACAAATTATTTAAAATTAAAATTTAAAATCTAATTATTATCAATTTATATCTATACATAAAATGTTTAAATAGTTTAGCTATTGCATTTGTGTACATTATACAAAGTTTGCACAACAGAGAAGAATCGCATTTGTATATACAGAAAAAATATTCAGATAAATAAGGCTCAATTGAAGAAGAAAATAAAATACGATGGTAAACAATAGAGTTCTGTATTGCTAATGATTATTTATTTATTATTTTTTAATTGTTAATATTGGTGTTAAGTTTTAACATCGTAGATTTTTAGCTTTTTTTTAATTTTAATATTGTAGATTTTTAGTTTTTTTTTTTCTTCCTTTCAATCTCTTTAAAGGTCAGCAACAAGCAATGACAATAAGGAATCACCCAATCTGCATACAATTTTTTTTAAGGATCAAATTGTTTCTATCGCTGTTTCATAAAAACATAATTTTATAATTGTAGTAAATTATAATCAATTAAATTTGATATATATAAATTTACCTTTTTGTTTTACTATGAGTTTTTATATATATCTAATAACATTATTTAGTTTCTCAATTCAGTTTATTTTCGTTTTCTTGTTTTAATAATGTCACGATCCGTTTCCATGGACCGGACCGACACTAGGATCTGAAAAAGTTTAAGGCTACCAAAATCCATAATAAGCTTAATCTCTGATTTTAACACCATAATTATGTGAAAATATTCTACAAGTTGGCCCATTATATTTTTAACGATTCAAACTATTACAAAGTCTTATTTCATTCAACTCAACCATATCCATAAAATTTTACATACACTTAACATTATTATTACAATCATAAAATCTTATCATAATTGGGGATTTTCTACTACTGTACAATTATAAAAAATCCTAAATGATTCTATCTTACACATTTAAACATTCCTTTAAATAACCTTGAAAGGAAGGAAAACTAAAGCTTCAAATTTTTACAAATGATTCACAATCTCCTGAAACAAAACAAATGATAAAGGGGAAGAGGGGTGAGTATAAAACTCAGTGAATAATAACATATAACACCAAACTCACACATTCACACAAATGATACTTAAGGAATTCTAAATGAACATATTCCATTCACACAATGTCAATCATATCATCCACACACAACTACAATCCTATGTACATCAAGTGGTTGTTAGTCAGTGAAATCACCTTAACAGAATCATGCTTTCCCCAAGCATGCTTTAATATCCATCATATCATATCATATAATCCTATGGTCCTGTGACTTGTGCACCCAGAGAGCCCACCCCCCATTCGGGCAAAAACATAATCAGATAAAAATATTTTTCGCGAAACAATTTTCTTTGTAAAAATTTGTTTCCATGACACGTGTCATCATCCAGAGTGCACAAGGGGGTGTCACTCCCACCGTTTACGGCCCACTGACGGCATTCTCACCATGCCCATGCTCTCAACTCAGGTGATTCATATCATTCCAACTCCCATACAGCAATCACATATCATCATGCACAAACCAAATATTCACAGTATTTATCATTGCACAAACATTCATCCACATACTATGTATGCAAGAATTTAAAAATGACAGGCACAAGGCATAAAATAAATTATGCAGTAATGAATTTGGTAAAACATTATATATTATTACTCGCCTGGAAGCAAACAAAAATGTATTTTCACAGATCAACAAAGCTTCCACGACAAACTCTTAGAAATCTTCAACCTATAAACAATTTATACAGTATTTTTCAGTTCTCTGTTTCATTCATTATTGATATTTAAATTCTTTAATATTCTTATTCATTATTGTGTTTTCACTTTTTATTTTTTCTTAGATGTCATAAAAATATATTCTTAGTAGATTGCTTAACTAAATTTTTCCATAAATTTATTTATCGTTTTGTAGCCTATATTTCTTTAACTTTAAATCTATTATTTACTTTAATAGTTACATGAAACCATTAATTTATTCAAGTCTATCTATTAAACTCAGTTTATCAATTAATCTTTTAAATTTCTACTAAAGCAAGTATTTATTTCATTTATTAAAGTCAAATGTATGTAACTATACATATATATAACTACATATTTATTTAAATCCTCTGGCTATCTTGATTTTATTTAAGAAATTATATTTTATTTCTCAATAGGTTTTGTAACTTCTTTTCGTAATTACCATCTAAAGCAATTGTCTAGTTAATTTATTAAAAACTAAGTTTACATATAATTATTTGAATCTCCGTTTATTTTATCAACTTATATAATAAGGTTTTATAGTAAATTTCTTAAATCCTCTTAATTTACTTATATTCAATTGCTCTGTTACATCTTATTAATCTCACAACCGA
>CANUEX010008158.1:0-24170 GCA_948099535.1 Jatropha multifida
ATTATTAGGAGATATTAGGAGATTATTTTCCTTTTTTGAACTATTTTCTGTGTATTATATATACCCTAAACCGTATATGAAAATTTATTAAGCCAACTGCTTATTTCAAAACTTCTTCTTCTCTCTTTCACATGGTATCAGAGCCTATAGTGGTCTGATTATTTTTCCTTTCCTTATTTCTGCAAATTCTCCTATTTCCATACAAAAAAACCTGACTTTAGTTCTGACCTATTACGGCAACCTTATTGCCGCCTTGAAATCACCAATATTCTGAAGGAGTTGGATCTCACACCCACTGGAAATCAATTTCCCAACTTTTGGTGATCCAGGACCCGAAATTTCGTCACCGGAAATCTCGCCGTCGACCGCCACGCGCCCCCGCAAGGTTTCTGTCTCTGTCACACGCGCCGGCACGTGAGCCCTTTTCCGAAGACCTCTCCTTCAACGGCCACCTCCGACCGTTTCGCCTGAGTCCGGCCATCACTTTTCTGATCACCCCCTACACTGTCTCTCTCTCTTAAGGTATTCACAGCCCTTTTTTATCCCCATTCAGGTACAAAACCTTCTCTCAAATTCAAAAAAAAAAAAAAAAACATGACTGACAGTACTCTAATTAAACCACTCTTCTCTAATCCACTTATTATCACTACTGTGAAGCTTCTAGGCAATAGCAATTATATTTCTTGGTCGTCTTCTGTTGAATTATGATT
This sequence comes from Jatropha multifida, assembly GCA_948099535.1. Classification (NCBI taxonomy): domain Eukaryota; kingdom Viridiplantae; phylum Streptophyta; class Magnoliopsida; order Malpighiales; family Euphorbiaceae; genus Jatropha; species Jatropha multifida. The sequence continues at coordinate 711 of CANUEX010008158.1, forward strand.
TATGGGACAAGGGTATGATGATCATTTAAGTAAAATAGCTGCTGATATTTCAGAAAAAGATAGGACGGCATGGTCTAAAATTGATGCACAATTGTGTAGTTTGTTATGGAATTCTCTTGAGCCTAAGTTGCTTCCCTTATTTCAATCCTGCAAAACCTGTTGTAAGGTGTGGACCAAAGTCAAGACACTATATACCAATGATATACAGCGAATATATAAAGTGGTGTCCGATATTGTTAACTTGCAGCAAAATCAGCAGGATATGACTAGTTATCTTGGACAAGTTGAGACCTTACTTGATAAATTTAATTCTCTTATGCCTTTCTCAGAAAGTACTACTACACAAGAACAACAAAGAAATAAATTCTTCATGGTTTTGGCACTCATAGGTCTTTGACCTGATCTTAGTTCAGTCCGAGATCAAATATTGACAGGTTCTGTAATTTCCACCTTGGAGGATGTCTCTGCTCGTCTCCTTCGCATCTCTGTAACCTCAGCTTCATCACAAAATATGGAAGCATCTGTATTTACGGTTCAGAATAATAGTCGAAAGTGGAAAGGTAACAAATCCAAACACTGTACTTATTGTGACAAGTCTGGTCATACTCAGGAAAGTTGTTGGAAATTGCATGGTAAACCATCGCAAATCATTCTTTCAATACTGGTAATTCTGTTGCTCACTTGGCTTAGAATACTGGTGCTGGACTTCTGCCATTACCTGATCAAGCATTTGGTGCTATTACCTTATCTGGAACAGACTATAATGAGTATTTACAATTTCAGACAGCTAAACAACAGGCTAAACAATAGCCATCTACCATCTCTCAGTCTGGTAATTCAGTCGCTTGTCTATTCAAATCCACTGTTCCTGATCCTTGGGTGCTTGATTCTGGTGCTTCTGATCACATCTCTGGTAATGAAACTCTTTTCTCTTCTCTCTCTGTTTCTTCAAACACATCTACTGTCACTTTAGCCAATGGTTCTCAAACTGTAATTAAAGAAATTGGAGAAGCACAACCTCTTCCCCCAGTTACTCTAACCTCAGTACTATTTAGGATTGTACTATCTTTCCTCACCTAAAACCACAGTCGCGCTTACTTCCACTGCTTCCGTTGACATCTTTCATCGTCGTTTCGGACATCCCAGTCTCATCAAGTTTAAACAATTAGTTCCCAGTCTTTCTACATTATCTTCTCTTGAGTGTGAGTCGTGTCAACTTGGGAAACAAACTCGTGTCTCTTTTCCCAAGCGTGTCAATAATAGGGCTGCGGCTATGTTTGACGTTGTTCATTCAGATGTATGGGGTCCTAGTCGTGTTAGTTCCACATTAGGTTTTAACTACTTTGTCACTTTTATTGATGACTAGTCTCGATGTACTTGGTTGTTTCTTATGAAAAATCGTTAAGAATTATTATCTATTTTCCAATTTTTCTGTGCTGAAATTCGAAATCAATTTGGACTTTACTTTAAAATATTATGTAGTGATAATGCCAGAGAGTATTTTTCTCACCTCTTTAATCAATTTATATCTTCTCAGGGAATAATGCATCAATCTTTTTGTGCTCATACTCCTCAGCAGAATGGAGTTGCTGAAAGAAAAAATAGGCACCTCATTGAAACAGCCCGTACCTTACTTATTAGTAATAATGTGCCATTACGTTTTTGGAGGGATGCCACTCTTACTGCCTGTTTCCTCATTAATCGCATGCCTTCTTCTGTTCTGAATAATTAGAGTCCTCACTCTATTGTTTTTCCAAATCAGAATTCTCATTAGTCTTCCTCTCCGAGTTTTTGGTTGTACCTGTTTTGTTTATGATCATACTCCAGGAAAAGACAAACTTCAACCAAAATCAGTCAAGTGTATCTTCTTAGGGTATTCTCGTTTCCAAAAAGGATACAAATGTTATGATCCGGTCAGTCATAAATACTTTGTCGCTGCTGATGTGACATTTTTTGAGACTTCTCCATATTTTTCACAACATAGTCAACGAGGATCCTACTTTTGCGACTCTTCCTGTCCCTACTCTTCCTCTTCCTGATCCAACCACTACTCGCCCTCTCCAAGTCTATTCACGTCGACCTTCGCAGATTGACCTTCCTACTAATTCTCTTCATGATGCAGGTACATTACTGGGTAACTCATCTCCTATACTGATATCACCTTCTACACCGGTCATGCCATTAGCAGAGGAAGCTCCACTTCCCATTGCCCTCCGTAAAGGTATTCGTTCCACACGGAATCCACATCCCATTTATAATTTTTTGAGCTATCATCGTTTATCTCCTTCATATTATGCTTTTGTTTTCTCCTTGTCTAATGTCCCTATACCTAAAATTGTAAGTGAAGCATTATCACATCCAGGGTGGAGTCAGGCTATGGTGGAAGAGATGACTTTACTTCATTCCAATGGAACTTGGGATCTTGTTCCATTACCTACTGGCAAAAGTATTGTTGGTTGTTGTTGGGTTTATACTGTCCAGGTTGGTCCAGATGGCAAAATTGATCGTCTTAAAGCTCGTCTTGTTGCTAAGGGATACACTCAGATCTATGGCCTTGATTATAGTGACACTTCATGATTGCATCTGTCTGTCTTCTCATATCTCTAGCAGCTATAAATCACTGGTCCCTTCATGATCCCAAGATCCAGTCATCAGATTTCAGCAAGTGGCTCCCATGTGTCACTTCTTTATTTCAACTCTGACCCACGAGCCACCACCGACCTCTAATATCACCTCTTGATAGAACAGAAAAATGAGATGGAAATAATGGAAATGGAATGGAAAAACTGAAATTTTTATTGCAGAAAATTATTGTCCGATTTGAGAAGGACAGTCTCCAAAATAACAATGATGATAAAGAATGATGATAAATACTTCAACAATGATGATAAAGAAATACAAAGCTTGGTCTTTATATAATAGAGAACCAAGACTTTATTGAAAGCTGAAAACTAGGACACGTGCAGTAGAAAGTGGGAGAGGTGCTCAACAAACTGCAGATAATGGCTCCTGATAATCTGCTGCATTGATTTCCTTTTCTTGACCAAGTAAGTCACGTAGCTAAAGTTGTTGCTGACTTGTAACCTTCCTTCTGGAATAAACTTGCAATGGCTTACGTACACTTGGGTTCTTATCAATACTCCTCTCCCAAAAAAATGACTTGTCCTCAAGCCGAAACTGTGGAAATTGGCCAGCAATCAGATCATAGACTTCCCAACTTGCCTCTTCCAGTGGTCTGCTGTCCCATTGAATAAGAAGTTCCAGTCGCAGCTTACCAGCAATAGTTGTCCAATGATGGTCAAGCACTTTTGCTAGCTGAATAAGTAACTCCCATTCTACTGTGAGTGGCAAGGGTGCTGGTGGATCAGAGGATATTAATCCGTGTGCAAGACGCAGCAGAGAAACATGAAAAATAGGGTGCAGGCATGATGATGATGGGAGTTGGAGCTCATAAGTGACAGGACCGATTTTACTAAGTACCATTTATGGCCCAAAAAATCGAGGAGAGAGCTTCTCATACTTTCTTGTGGCTAGGCTACGCTATCTATAAGGCTGGAGGCGTAGCCAGACTGAATCTCCCACATTAAAAGTGAGTTCATGACGCTTTAAGTCTGCTTGGAACTTCATATGAGATTGTGCTTTACCCAAATTTCCTTCAGCAATTTGAGCATGACGTCTCTAGTGATCAACTGCTCTCTAAATCTTGCAAGTGGGTTTCGCCAAGGACATATAGGTGAAGGAGTGGGGGATCACGACCATAAACTGCATTGAAAGGGGCAGTACCCATTGATGTATGAAAACCTGTATTGAATGAGTACTTAGCCCAGGGTATGAAAGTGCTCCAACTGTGGGGTTGTTCATGAGTGAAACAACGTAAATAAGCCTCCAAACAGCGATTGACCACCTCTGTTTGAGCGTCGGTCTGCTGGTGGTAGCTAGTTCCCATCTGAAGCTTAGTTTTGCTGAGTTTGAATAATTCCTACCAACAGGAGCTCATAAAGATTGAATTACGATCAGAGATGATGGATTGTGGAATCCCATGAAGGAAGACAATCTCTTTACAAAAAGGAGTAGTAACAGTTTTGGCTGAAAAGGGATGTGCCAAGGGAATGAATTGCACATACTTGCTCAGGCGATCCACGACAACAAGAATAGTATCAAAGGAATTTGATTTGGGCAGGCTAACAATGAAATCAAGTGAAATGTCTTCCCAAATCCTCTCTGGCACTAGTAAAGGTTGGAGGAGACCTACTGGTGCTAGTGTTTGGTACTTGTATTGTTGACATTGTAAACATTGTTGAACGTAATGTTTGACATCTTGCTTCATTTGGGGCCAAAAGAAACTAGATGTGAGGCGCTTGAGTGTTTTCAGATAGCCGTTATGACCAGCTGTTGGTGTGTTGAGTGCCTCAAATAAGAGTTTTTGTTTAAGAGGGCCATTGTCAGGAACCACCAACCTATTTTTATAGTAGAGTTTCTGCCTAGAAACCTGGAAATTAGGATAGGCTGTGGCATCGACCCCTTTTTCCTGCATGATATCTCGTGTGTATGGATCTATTTGGAGAGCAGCTTGCACATCCTTGAAATCTAAAGGAACAAGAAGAGCCAACGTCAATAATTCCAATTGTTGAGGTCTGCGTGAAAGTGCATCAACCCTCTATTTTCTTTTCCAAGTTTGTAAATGATTGAAAAGTCAAAAGGAAGCAATTTGAGAAGAAGCCATTGTTGTTCAATAGTAGTTACCCGTTATTCCAATAGGAATTTTAGGCTATAGTGATCCGTTTTTACAAAAAAGTGGCGTCCTACGAGGTAGTGACACCATTTTTGTAAAGCCAACACCAATGCCAATAATTCTCTGTCATAAGCAGATTTGTGGCGATTGGTGAAGGAGAAGCCATTGCTGAAATAAGCAACTGGATAATCATCTTGCAGCAAGATAGCCCCAACGCCATCAGATGAGGCATCACACTATCGTGAAAGCTTTTGAAAAATCGGAAAGTTGAAGAACTGGAACAGATGTCAACGCAAGCTTAAAGGTGTGGAAAGCCTTTTCTGCCCCTGGGGACCACTTGAACCTGTTCTTCTTCGTAAGATCAGTTAAAGGGAGAGCCATTAAGCCGTAGTTTCCGACAAAACGGTCATAGTAGCCCATAAGCCCAAGGAAGCCATGTAATTCAGTGGCATTTGTCATAGAATTGATCTTAGGTTGAGACCACATGGGCTAAGAAATTGATCTTAGGTTGCTCAAACACACACATGGAGGCTTTGGCATAGAATTGATTGTCCCGCAATAAAGCCAAAGTAGTCCGTAGGTCGTCCAGATGTTGTTCCAAAGAGCTGCTATATATTAAAATGTCATAAAAAAAATACCAAAATAAATTTATGGGGAAAAGGCCTTAATAGATCATTCATCGCCCCTTGAAAAATCGACGGTGCATTAGTCAAACCAAATTGCATGACTACAAATTCATAATGCCCATAATGTGTATAGAATGCAGTTTTGGCTATGTCTTCTAGTTGAACTCTAATCTAATGATAGCCGAAGCGAAGGTCAATTTTTGAAAAGTTGTTGCTCCATGTAACTTATCAAGCAACTTATCAATATTTGGAATAGGATATTTATCCGGAATAGTCAGCTTGTTCAGAGAGTGATAATCAATCCACATCCTCCAGGTGTAATCCTTTTTCTTGACCAACAGTACTAGACTTGCAAAAGGACTAGAGCTGGGGTGTATAAATCTTGATTCCAGCAAGGCAGTTACCTGATTTTCAATCTCAATTTTCTAGGAATATGGGTATCCGTATGGCTGAATGTTTGATGGTTTGGAATTTGGGAAAAGGTAAATGGTGTATGTATGGTTTCTGAAAGGTGGAAGAGTAGTGGGTTCTTGAAATACTGTGTCACATTCAGCAAGTAATGTTTTTAGGCAAAGAGGTGTAGTAGCAAGCGGGGTGACGGAAAGATGGTTAAAGGTGGCTGGTTGATGGGTTTTGAGAGGAGTACCTTGCAATTTGTAACGCTGTCCACGCAATGTGAAAATCAGGAACATTTCGTTCTAATTTGCCTGAATCATGTTGAGAGATGCAAGCCACTGAATGCCAAAAACCAAGTCTGCTCCACCAATTGAGAAGAGGTAAAAGGGTTGCGTGATGTGCAGGTCTTGCAGCTGGACATTAACCTCCTTGCAGATTCGCGTATAGCGAATAATATCCCCGTTTTTGATTTGCATGCCAAAAGGAGGTACCGATTGTACAGGAATCTTCAATTCTTCGACATTTGTATTGGCCATGAAACTATGGATAGAGCCACTATCCACTAAAATAAGTACCTCGCGTGAATTGAGAATGCCTCTGAGTTTCATGGTGGTGATTGTGGTTGTTCCCAAAATTGCATGAAAAGAAACTCCTGCGGCAACTTCTTCTTGTGAATTGTCAAAATCATAATCAACACAAGGACCATCAACCAATCCATGCTCTTCATCTCCATTCGTAAGTTCCAGCAAGGTAAGAGCTCCAGGTTTGCCACGATGACCGGGGCTATACTTCTCATTGCAGCGAAAGCAGAGTCCCCGAACGATTCTTGCTCGTTGCTCTTGATCCCAAGTACGAGTTGGGTTTATGGCGTTTAATCTATTCCCAGGAGTAAGTTGAGATGCTGCAGTTAAGTTACCACGTGGAGGCACACGGGTGGGTTGAGTTGAAATAATGGGCTTTGTGCTTACTGCCCAAGCAGTGCTGTATTGTCCCCTGTTAGAGCCAATTTGGATTCAAACTCTAACACAAGACTCATTGCCCTATAAACAGTATGGGGTTTGTGAATCCGAACGTCAGCTTTGAGATCCCTCCTTTAATCCGTTCAGAAAAACTCCTAGCAAACAATGGTCGGGCCAATTCTTGGTGGTACTCTTGCACTGTGCCAGTTTGTCGAATGTTGCAAAGGTATTCGTCTGGATTCAAGAATTCGGTAGAGCCATAATTCTCCTGGAAAGCTTTGACCAATTCATCCCAGTAAACAATTACCTGTTCAGAATTGAGCCAAGAGAAGAGATCAAATGCATCGCCCTCCAAATACATTGCTGCAACATCAACTGTGAGGTCTTCTAGCATTTGGTAACAGCGAAAATACTTTTCCGCTTTTCAGATCCATCCGCGAGGATCGCCTCCTTCAAACTTAGGAAAGTCCATCTTCATATATGGTTGGTGGCCCTGGGACGTCTCCATGAATTCTCAACTTCTTCCTCTTCATCAGTTGGCCAACTATTACGCCTCTGGTTTGGATAACCAGCCACCGGCTCCTTGCCTCTATTTTTGGGTATTTGCTGCAGAATGAGATGCAACTGGTGGGGCGAAACTTGCTTGGGCCTTCAAGGTGGCTACATCGTCCCTCAAGTTCTCCATAGGAACGGGTGGGCTGCAATTGGATCAATAGGAATGGGTGGAGTAGCGGGTGATGATGGAAGGGTAGTTTGGGGAATTTGCAGATTAGTTTGTACAAGGGGCGCGTTTCGAGTGCTGACCACCATCTTGGATCGAGCAGGCTCTGATACCAAAAATGATAAAACAGAAAAATGAGATGAAAATAATGGGAATGGAATGGAAAACTGGGATTTTTATTGCAGAAAATTATTGTCCAATTCGAGAAGGACAGCTCTCCAAAATAACAATTAAATACTTCAACAATGATGATAAAGAAATACGAAGCTTGGTCTTTATGAAATAGAGAACCAAGACTTTATTGAAAGCGGAAAACTAGGACACGTGCAGTAAAAAGTGGGAGAGGTGCTCAACAAACTGCAGATAATGGCTCCTGATAATCTACTGCACTGATTTCCTCCTCTTGACCAAGTAAGTCAAGTAGCTGAAGTTGCGGCTGACTTGTAACCTTCCTTGTGGAATAAACTGGCAATGGCTTACGTGGACTTGGGTTCTTATCACCCCTCCTTCTGTGATGCCTTTTTGTGGTTTGCTGTCTATTATTATCAACTTGAAGGTCCACCTTCGGTATTTTTACTATCAACTTATATATATGTTGTTGAAATTGAAATCTATTTAAAAGACTTGGGATTTCTGTGCTCAGCTCATGTGCAGCCTGTGCATTTGTATTTTGGTATTTTTGGCACATTTGTGTTTGATTTTTTATTCAAGATTTCACCATGGCAGATATAAATCTATGATGATTTCCAGTATAATTCCCGTGACATCCAAAATCACAGAGCAACAAATGTCTGTAATTATCTGGATTTAAGCAAGACTACATTCAGCAATGTTATTAAACCTGTCCAGCCATTGCCCCTCCCAAAAAATCGGATGGATAGGTGACTGGTTTAACTGGGGCTTAATATACTATTTCACCACCAACTTTATGAATAGTTGTATTTTCATTCTAATTTGACCTCCGTTCCATAGGCACCCTAATTTTCACCTTTAGTTGCAATTGCACCCCAAAAGCAGTTAATAATTTATATTAGTATTAAAATATTATAAAAAAAATGGGCTACATAGTCTAAATTCAATCATCTTTCCCACTTTGCCTTTCTTTCCCTTTCATTTTCTTTTGTATTCGTCTTTCTCCTTATCTTTTGTTTCTCTGTTAATCAGCTTCTTGCCCTCCATTGAAGCTCTCATGCTAGCTTTAAACTTTTCTTGAGAAATCCCCAAACTAACCCACCAAAAGATAGGTTTCTTCTTTTTTGTGGACCCTAATTTTCCTATCTTTCGTAAATTTAGCAAAATTTCATCAATTATATCAAATAGATAAAGACCGAAAGATATTTATATATAAACATATAAATGGAGAGGATTAAAAAAAAAAATACAAGTTGGATTGTGAAATTAAAAGCAGATTATACATTAATCTCTATATGGGCATAACAACAATTCTCTAATGATATGTAATCTTAGTGATTACCATTCTATGGAAATTTTTTTTTTTTTTTGTTCCAGCAATATCAGCACTGTTGAAATTTGCATCATGAAGATTACGGGATTTTTTACATTGTCGCCATGAAAGTGTCAAAAGATGGATTTTTTTATTTTTGTCAGAATGTGCAACTACCATGAAGATTTCGTAATTTCTGTTTTTCTGGGTTGGTGAGTGATGAGTATGAACTGAATAAGCTATCAACTAGCTCATCATTAGTAAAAGCAAAAGCAAAGGAGGATTCTTAAAAAAAAGAAGAGAAAAAGCAAAGTAAGAATGATCTTTGAACACCGAAACCCAACAAATTTACGGATATATTTTTTAGATTAATTTTTTATTTCTTGTTTTTTATCTTTTGTTGATCCATTAAAGGAATGGTGTACGTGGAGATAGAATTGGAAAGAGAGTGGAAGGGAGAGGAGGGAAAAACATGAAATGTGATTGAATTTGGATTGTGGGACCCATTGATTATAATTTTTAATTCTAAATTCTAATTTTAAATTGGTTTTAGGGTGCAATTGCTGCTAAACTTGAAAAAATTGGGGAGTCCCTAGCACAAAGGTTAAATTAGAGTGAAATTGTAACTAGTTATAAAGTTGGGGGTGAAATTAATGATTAACCTTTTAACCAGCAAATCAATGGTTCAATGAGTGGGTAACAAAAATATTGAAAATTTATATTAATTAAATAGTTATAATAATAATAATAATAATAATTATATATAATTATAATTATCAAAAAACCGAACCATTATAGTTGATTCCTCATGCATCTAATGGATGCACAAGGCACCGGAAAAGCAAAGTTAACAAAAGCTGTTTGCTTCACTATGCCATCGTGAGTTGAAGCCACAACTAACATTGAGAAGCAAGAGAAAGATTAACTTTATCTCAAACTTTGAAATGAATAAGTGTCAATAATCGACATGCTACCTGAATGGTGGCCAAAGATGCATCCTTCGTTACCCCAGCATGTAATCTCAACTCAACTAGATTGATAAGAACAGAAATTTCCATTGAAATCCATGCTTCCCCAGAACTCTGACCTCTAGATTCAACACCAACTGAATCCTCAGAGGTGACAGGTTCTACCATATCAACAGAAAATGTCCCAGAACCATGGTTCAGTGGGGGTACACTATGCGGAGTCTCAGAAATATTGGATAGTGCACATTCAGAAATAATCTGGTACTCCCTATTTGACAAAGCTGCTGTTAACTCTTCTATCTGATGAAGCACAATGTCAGATGCAAGTGAGCACTTAGGTATCACTCCATAAATTCAAATAATGGAAAAAATTGAAGAAGAAATTATCAGATGAGGAAAAAAAAGCTTTTGATGGAGACTAGATTAACTTTGTAATGCAATACCTTGACTGTAGCTGCTATACTGGGTATTTGATGCAACAAGTCTCGGAGTGACCTCCGAATGGAAATAGAAACCCCCTTGACATCTTGAATTATGCTTTCACCTAACTCTGCTTCCGTCCCAACATTTAAATTGATGTCCTCAACCTACACCTCTTAAGAAATAAATGAATAGGCAGGTCCACAGGATAAAAAACTACATACAAAGCTACACAGTAATCAATTCTGTGTATTACAAGCACTTTAAAGTTCGATGCATTTTTTCTGATGATTTGATATATAACCAATCAAAACAGATCAAGCTAACCATCGATTTTTCAATTGGATCCACTTAACAAATAAGGCTGCATGACAACTCTTGCCTACCATTCTCACCTGAATCATTAATATTTCCAGATGGACAGCATTCATCTCACTTTTACCGCCATTAAACCAATGGAAGGTGTTCTGTACGGTTATGTGAACCACATCAAGCTTCAAGTAACTGTTAGAAATTCAAAGAATTAAATTATATAAGATATAGCCATAGTAAAAAAGTCGATAACTTCCTTAAGCCTAAATGAAAACTTACTCGGGACTGTCTGTTCTTCTAGGCATCAAAATTATCGGCTTCCTAAGTGAAAGATCCAACTTCAGTGCAGGTGATCCTTCAATTTCACTAGTTGTAAATGATTTCTCAGAATTTGTGACTTTATCTTTTAACTGAACAACACCCTTTGAATTATTGGGAACAAGACCCATAAAGTAATTAACAACCTACAAACAAAAAAAGGAAAACACAAGAAAAATGAAATAAACTACAACGAAAGGCTAAAAACAAATAAAATTAATTTACCTCCTGCACAAATCGGTTCAAATATACAATCCGCACTTCTGAAAGCTGCCCAAAAAGGCTATATTCATAACCATCATAGTCATCATCCTCAACACTGAATGAGGTAAAAACCAGCTGCATAATTACAAGTTAAGGTTTGTAAAATACCAAAATACAAAGATAACCATAGATTCACTTAAAAGGATTAAAGACAGTATAAAATTTTCAAAATCAGCTGAAAGAAATATCAGGCTGTGGGAATCTATGAAAATAACAAAGAAGCCCATTCTTTGGAGCAGATTCCTTAGCGCAGAGAAGGAAACATAAGAAGGAATAGTAAATACCTCCACAAATGAGCTGCCCCCAGGATTTCTCATATCACAAATCCAGAAGTATGCATGGCTGTCAGGAAGACTCTCATCACTTATTCTTAGATTTCCCAAAGCCGCCTTTATGCTAAATGAGCTTGGAAAGACCTTACCAAAAAAAAAAAATTAAACCAGCATAGACAAAAAGTACCCATCTAACAAAAAACTTAACATTAAAATTGAAGGGGAAGAGGAAAAAATTTAAGTAAACCTTGATATCCGTATGTAAATTATCTTGGGATAAAGAAGCTAGCTTTGTTTCATTTTCATTCATCAACAAAATCTGAGCACGAGCCATATTCAACAGTAAATTGAAAATAATTCTGGATTTTCCCTTCCCTAGCAAACCCTTGACAACAGGCTCCTCAATGGTTCTCATATATTGATCATCAACCACATCTTCACTAGATATTTCATGTTTAACCAGTGCTGCCGAAAAACTATCATTGGCAGATTCAATATTTCCATCCTCAATGTTAATAGCATTGATAAATTCCATGATGGCAAGAATTGTAGGTCTGCGGCAAAAAAATGACAATGTAGCGAGCGTAACTGATACCTGGATGACCATTTTAACAAATTTGTAAGTCTATTAACTACAAAGAATAAGGGCAGGAACTTAAAAACAGAAAACTATCCACCTGCATATCAATGTTATTGTATAGGGGAGAGTTGTGGTCATAAATAACTATTTGTGCTTTCACAAAACTTTCCAATGTATCAGATAGTTCAACACCCTCCAGATTGTTTTGAACAGTATCCAAAGGTAGCAAACCAGCAAGACGACTAAAACTGGGAGGCTTCAATGATGCATCAAATGGAAGCGCATTCCGGGGAGTCAGATACTCAAATTCAACTATATTCTCTGATGCCTCATAAAATTTGTCTTCGCCATCACTAGGAGTTACATTATCATTGTCAAAACTGTGACTTCCAGCTTCCTCAAGGGATGAGTTCTCATCTGCACTTCGAATGAATGACCTTGCCAGGAAAGAAGGCCGAGAAATACCAATGCAGCAAACTAAATCTTCAATCTCCAAAGATTTAAGAACAGTTCCAATGAACATGTCATTTTCTCTAATTGAAAGTTCAACCTGGATAAAATATAAATTCTGTAACGGAGAGAACATAAATGGACCATTGAACTTTACCATAATTCAATATTTTTAATACCTGGCCACCTATTGCTCGAAACTCAAATAAAGGACTCTCCTCAGCAAGAAGTACCTTTACAAAATTGAGGTCATGCTAGAAAAAGCAGCATGCTTATCAGATTGCAGCTAGTTCTATCAAAAAGGAAAGACAAAAAATATCTGCGAATGTAGGCTTTACCTGATTATTGTAATTGAAACATATCTTTAGCTCATCAAGCACTCCTGTCAAGAATATGTTCTCCATCCTTAATACATGACTTGCATCAACATTGTCATTGACCTCCATTTCTGAGTCATCCGCATCTGATGAAGTTTCAGAAAGAGCAGCAATAGGTGCAGAACCCTATGTGGAAATGAAAGGTTAAGATCTTTGTTTCTACCATAGAAATGTTTCGCTACAAACCACATGTATTCAAAGATAAGAGTAGAGGCATAGAAATTTTTTGTGGTTCGAAAGCTATCTTAGACCGTCTTTGCTTTGGTATCTCTGAAGCATAAAAAGTTGACTAAGGAAAACAAATTGCCCAGTAATCATCTTCCTGGTTACGTTATAAATTCATTTTCATCTTTTACATATCAATTTGACAATGTTGTTAGGAACATGTCCAATCACTGATTGATTTACTTTCCGATTAAACTACCTCAATGATCGTTGATCTTATGTTGGTTAAACAAGAATTTCAAATTGGCAATTAAATTAGCAAACACTAAACAGAACACACAATTATCAAAAAGGAAAAGAATGCAATAAAAGAATAAAAAAACAATTTAAGAGTTCGAAAAACTACCAGAAAGCACACCAACAAAACTAAGAAGACTTTAGCAGTCCTAATTATTGTTGTGATATATGGTTGTTAGTATGTACAGCATAGTCTTAAGTGTAAAGGGCAGTTTAGGTTTTTTCATATAGCCTCTATCTATAAATAGGAGTGTATCTCATTTTTCATTTCTAGAAGAAATAATATTATCTCATTACACAAAATCAACAATTATAAAAAAATAATAATAAATAAAAGCAATATAGTTAACCTTTTAACATAGATTACATATTATGCCAAGAGAAAGAAAGTAATAAAAAAACAATAGGTGATGTGTGTCGTGTGATGGAAATCAATAAGCACATGATGATCATGAAGATCCACAAATTACCTAGTGGACCCATTGCAAGGACTAAGGGCTAAGAAGATAAAAGAAGCCTTGCATGAATTGGTCAAGGAGATATTTGGGGCTGATATTGGCATGCAATTGAACAGATAGACTTGAAAGAACATCGAAGGCTAGTTAACATGATCCAAGGCTAGTTAATTAGCATAACTGAGCTTATTTGAATTGGGCTCTATGTTTTATTTAGTTTTTATGGTTTCTTAAATAAAGACACTTATCTTGTAGCTCTAGTGGAATTACAAAAAGAGCACTGTCCATAGAAAAAATTGCATATCAAATCGATTCTATACTTGAAAAGGAGTTGCATAGCACCTTCGTGCAACCAATGAAACACAATCCTTATAAATTTATTGATAATTTATGATAGCATTCACCTTGATTTTGTTGTAATTTATAGTGAGAAGTCAAAACTGCAAAAATTGGATACGTATTTTAATAAAACAAAGGTTTTAAAACTAAAAAGAGAGCACTTATATTAGCTGGGAGAGATGACACAATATTCGTTCCAATCTGATCCTACGCTAGATAGAGAATTAAACAACTCTCCATTTAATCCAAGAGTATGCATTGATCAAATTGCATGTGTGTCATGTGATGGAAATCAACAAGCACATAGTCATCATGAGGATCTGAAAGTTCCCAATTAGACCCATTAGAAGGGCTAGGATTAAGAAGATCAAGGAAGTCTTGCATGGATTGGTCAAGAAAATACTTGGGGCTGATGTTAGCATGCCAAGTTAGGAGATGGGCTTGAAAGAAGATCCAAGGCCAATTAACACGGTCCAAACATGTGGGCCTTGTGCCGATTTCTTAGTTTTATGTTCTAATTAGCAAAACTAAACCTGTTTGAATTGGCTTTATGTTTCATTTAGTTTTGAGGGTTTCTTAGCCCATAAATACTTAATTTTCAGTATTGTAAGTCAGATAACAGTTTATGCATTTTCATCAATCAAAATTCAATAGAGACAAATTCTCTTCAGTTCTTCATTGAACTTCCTTACGAATTTATCAAAGTAATAAATCTTTGTGGTGTTCAATCTTTCACCTTGATATAGTTGGTTCATATTTCTAGTTAAGTATTAGGTCGAAATCCATTATTCAATCCGAGAGGAATTTCCTAATTTGGAATTTAGTTTTATGTATCAAATTTGATTTTGGCGAGTCAAGGCACAATTCTTGGGGTCCACATCACTTGGGGATAGTAAAAGCCAAAATTAAAAGAAATATACCCTTTCAAACCTTTATACTATTCCATTGCTTAAGAATATTAACAGACTGCAGAGTGTTTTTTAATTGTTAGAGTACTATTTAAATAAAATCAAGAATGGTAAATTAAACAAAACAAAGGATTTACCGAAGCACGATAAATGGCACCCTGCAAACGGCTTTGCCAATTTCTCCGTGAATCATCAGAATCACATAGTAGTATTAGTGCATTCACATCTTCTATAACCTATTACAAGTGAAACGACCATGAATATTAGGTGATGTTCAAGGAAGTACTTCAGAGATGAATGGTTAAATAAAAGGCTATTGAACTACAAAGACAACAATCACAACCTTGTTAATGGGATGTCCAGAATCACAGACTGCCAATACATGTTGCACACCACCAACCAATTCCCCGGGAAGTTGACGTAGATGCTTCCCTCGTAAGCTGCAGCAAGTGGATAAATAGTATGAAAATAATTTAAAAAACAACCATATCACGTGCAACCAAAAGCAACAAAATGCAATATATATCTGAAAAACACACTTTCGATTTTCCATCCATCTCTAGTAAATAACATGAAATACTAACCTTAGCGACAAAAATCTTAGAGTTCACATCATTACTTGTTGACTCTGAAGATGAACTTACAATGTTCTGGTTAATTTAATAAATACCCACTGACCTCTTAATGAATATGCAAAATGTATGTCCAAGTTCGTAGTTTGTTATAAATATTTTGCATGATATGCAATATGGCAAAGATAATCAGAATGCTGCCTCTTATCAGTGCTCATTGTTCATCTTTTCTGAATGGTCTCTTGGTGGCGATTTAATAATCAAACAAAATAAGATTTCGAGCATAACCCAACGCTTTATTTAGAGAAGCAACACCAAATCAACCAAAACCAGAATATAACAATTTCAATAGCATGAAAACTAAACTGGATAATTTTATCAATAGCTTCTCCTATTTGACATTATGTCTCATTTTTTAAAATCCATGTCTAGATATATCTGTACAGGCGTATATATTATCCGCCAAAAATTATAATTAAAAAGTTGGACTGGTTTCTGTACCTGATATACTGCTTGTAGGATTTAGAACCAGGGTTTTCCAGTACGTAAAGAAACGGCCCAACCAAGCAAAGATATCGACGCTGCCATACAGCTTCCCTATTTGCCATGCCCTGATATCAAACATATGATAAAAAATCAAAAGCTAAAATGAAAAAATAAAATAGGTAGTTTAAAAGCTCTTATTCTTGACATTAAACCACCAAAAATAGAGAGAGAAAAAGAGAGGTAACCTTTCGACTAAGCAGATGTAACCATCCCTCAAAGTCTGCTTGATTCCAAGGGCAAACAAGATTTGAATTCTCAACATCCTTGTCCTGAAAGATCTTTGCCACTTGCATCAATCGATGATACCGTGCCGGAGAAAAGTGAAACCCTAATGATGGCAACCGCACAGAGAGTCTTGTTGAAGGGTAGGATGGGTTTTCTAATCGGATCTGAATATGAAAATGAGATAACATCAGCTTCCAGAACTCAAGAAGTCATGGAATATCGCAAGCATGCATATCCTCATGCACACCAAACATAAAAAACTAGTGTAGGTTAACATGCACATACAGGCCCATAAAAAGTCAAGACTTAAGCTCAAAGTACCCATACTTTACCTGTTGAAGCCTTAAGATTACCCCACACTTATCAATGACAGGCAAAAAGCTAATACTGCTTGACTGGCCAGGATCAGCATGCTGGTCCAAAGAGGTTTGACTCCAGTCATAATCACCATCAACCAAAAAAGCAGAGACATCACTCAGAACCAAATCAAATTGCAAATACATATCTTGCTCTGCAGATGGTCTCTTTTCATCCTGCAAACATTTGAAAATTCATACCAAGTTTCATTTTTTATTCCAAAATATCAAGATCAAGTTTGTAGATTAACCTGCGAGCGAATCACCAGGTTTCCCAAGTCTAGCAGAAGTTTTGTTGAATGGATGTTGTTAGGACAAAACTCAGTAGGAATTGTAATCTTTGGTGCCGCAATATCCAAGTCCAACAGAAACCTATCAAGAACATCAATTCAAAATGTCATTTTAAATCAGTAAAATATGGCAACTATCTGCCTAGGAAACCAAAAGTGGGCATCTGACATTAGATTCAGAGACCATTCGCACATTGTTATTATTGAAATAAAATATTCCGATTATAATACAACTGTAACCCTATAGCATATGCTGTTAGCTTTACAAATCCACAATAGATATGATCTTCCGACTTCAGTGAAAAATCAAAACGCTAGCAATACAGCATTTTTGCGAAATAACTTCAAAGACACTCACAAAAAAAACACATGAAGATCATATATAAGCAGAAAAAAGAAATGAGTTTCCTCTCAATAAAAACCATTAATAGAGAAATCACAGAAATAAAAATTGGTGAACAGAGTACCCACCTTGCAAGAAAGTACACAAAAGAAGAAAAAAACAAAACACAATAACATCCTCAAAATGGTTACAGTATTAGCTAAAACACTCCTTGAAAACTGCATAAACAAAAAATTATAAAGAACCCAAAAGAGTGCAAAATATAAGTTATGTAGATGTATATAATGCTTTGATCAAAGAGTCAAGCATGGTCACCACAATAAAATAAAAAAATAAAAAAATAAAAAAAAAACCTTGATTTATCCTTCAATGCTCTGTTCATTTGTTGCTGAGCAGTGCGCTTGACTTCATCTATTGTCATCTAGATAACAAAGAAATAAAAGAAACTCACTAAAGTGTCACTAGAAAGAAACCTGCCCCCCCCCCCTTCTGTTCCCTCCCCGTGCAAAAAAAAACAACAACACCACCAACACACAACGACAAGTAAGCCTTAGTACCAAACTAGTCAATAACACTAACAACAACAAAATAAAACAAAATAACTTCACTTTCTGTTACGAAATCATATCATGCCAGGGTTTGAACCAGGAAAACCTTGCAAAGGGTTCTACGACTCATGGAAAGAATCATTCTAAGCCCTAATTACCAACTATCCGTTGACATTTCTATAGCTAATAGCAAATTTTGGAACAGAACTAGGAGTAATTTCGTTGACCAGATGGATGTATCTTTCTGCATAACGATATTTTGTGGACTTGACAATGATTTTGGAAATAAAAAAAAAAATCAAATTTTAGGCCCACAAAAATAATACTGCAAGAATCTATTACCAATTAGCCCATGAGAATTCTTCCTAGTTTTTTATCCAAAAGCAGCCATTCACAGTAGCAATACCAAATAAGCCCTTAAAACAAATACAAAATTACTGCTAACACTTGTTCAGGCTGAGACTATCTCAAAGTCCCTGGCAGTACTGTAGTGAAAGAACAAACTAAAATTTACTTTTTGTTTTATCAATTTGCAAGCATCTGAAACTAAGAAAACTCAGATCCATATTTTTATTCAAACATATAAGCAGCATATTTGCACAACTCAACTGAATAAACCAGAAACAAGAATGTATAACTATGCAGGTTTTTGTACTGCAAACAAATTATGAGCTATATAAAATTGCATCAGTTATCCATGCATCCAAGAATTATAATTATGCTTGTGCTATTTCAAAGATGCATTACTTCAAAGAAAATCAAATTTATTTCCTGAACTTCAATCCCCTGTTTGCTAGAGAGAGTTGACCAACTTTGCCATCCTTATTGACTACTTATGGCTTCATACACCTTCCAGACCAATACTGAACTATGAAAAATGCCTCAAATCCGGCAGTGAAAGTGCCAAATTGGCAAGCCTATCACTCAAAGCCACTAGAGAATATGCATCAATGGGAAAATACCTGAACAGCAGTAGCTGTTTCCAGCGCAATAGCCTGACTAACAGCATGGTTGCTCTCGAAAAATTTGATAATCTCATCAATGGAGTTCTTCAAATACTGGCCAAATATGTTATTCAGAAAAGAAGCACAAGTATAAGTGAATCATCTAAAAGAAATAGAGATTAGCGCCATACAGTCATGTAACATGGAGAAGCTTTGGCAACCATGCTCCAGTCCACCTTAGCATCAAATGGCTTATAGCTGAAGACACCAATTAGAGACTCTGAAGCAGTTGCACTCTGCATGGAGAAAGATCAAATGATGTATGTATCATGTTAATGCCCAGGAGCAAATAACAAGCATTAGGGACCATCCACGAACTTTCCATCAAACAAGGGGAGTACCAACCTCAGCAAGGAGACCATTTGGTGAAGATAAACGATAGGACCCTAATTTCATGTCAAAAACCTTTGTTTCTGGATAAAGCTTAATGGAGCAATCAAGATTATCACACGATAATTCAGCAAGAGACTCCTGCTCCCCATCAACAAGCTTTGAAGCATTATGTTGCATGTGAACCTCCAGATAAGTATGAAGAGCATCCATCTTCTCATTAAATATTACCGACCGCCCATCATCACCTTCCTTATAACCTATCAATTTGTTTAGCTGTTCCCAGTCCTCATCACTGAAACGAAATTGTTCAGTTTCATCTTCAAGAGATTCAGTGCTCCTGAACAAATTGACAGGCATAAAATTTTACTAACAATGGCATTAACACATAAAATAAACTCAGATGAGTATTAAGAGGTTTATTCTCAAGAACAGAATTTTATTACCATCCAAATGACCACCATGATTTCTTAGCTTTCTGTTTCCTTGAGTAGATGTCTGATTCAATAGACTTCTCCACAAACTTATGCGCCAACATCCTGCCAATATCAGGATACGGTGAAATACATTCACGACAAAAATAAAAATAAAAATAAAAATCTGAAGATGTATCATTGACTGGAAAACCTGTAATAATTAGCATACTCATAAGCAAGCATATATGACTGCAAGCACACAGAAATCCACATACAAACTACACAAAATGTATGGGTGATGGTTGAAGAAACAAAAAATGTCTAGATCTAATTGCATATGCATGTATAGATGCACACATGCATTTATCCTGTTCAATAACTAGATAGTCTCCAGCCATAAAGCCAAAAAATAATTTCAGAAATCTAAGACGAAAAAGAAAAATTTAGAACACTGAATTTGCACTTTCCAAAACTTCCTATAATGGATCATGATTAAAGTGACAATGCACTGTGTGTTAAAGTAGAAAAAAAAATGATGATTAAATATGGCAAAGGCACATTGAATCTAACAAGCTATTAGACATTGAAATTTTTGGTCTGAAATAACACACAAGTAGAGGTAGCTCAGTATCACTGGATTAAAAACAGGTGTTTTTTGAAACCACATATCTCAAGACAAGAGTGATTAGGAGGCCAAGGTTGGGCTGTTAGAGTTGGAATACTACTCACCCAAGTGCAACCAACTGTATGTATTTGACTGCATGCACATATGAGACACAAAAAAGAGGGTGAAAGAAAGCAAGTTTATGATGTTGGTCTAAAATAATTTTGTCCCAAGAATAGCCTTCTATTGCTTTTCACATTATTAATGTGTCAAATAATACACTCACAGATCACACATCAAAACTTATGCCTATAGGTTTGTCAGTACCTCCATTGTAGTATGAGTTCGATATCAAGTTCACGATCCAACTCCTCAATTTCTTTGTTATCATCTATTATTGCCCGGCTTGGATCAGACTTTAGCAGAGAAGCATATAGAGAGATGTATCTCTTGCGTAAGCTTGCATATCTTAGTACCTGCTCCCAGGATAATTTCCCACTGCCACAAGATTATTTCCTTAGCAACAGCAATAATACAAAATTTAAAACAAATCATAAGAGTGTTTGTGTTTGTGTCCATATATATATATATATATACACGTAGTTGTCAAAAGATACTAAAAATTTAATTGCAAATAACGTATTTATATAAATTTCAATTCCAAATCATGTACTGAAACAAAATGAAAGAGAACCTCAAGACTTTAGTAGTTACCAAGTCCAAAACATCAAACCATGAAGTTAAAATTTTAAAACAAAAACAGAGTAAAATTATCAAGCCATTAATTTCCTATCTGAATCTATATTCATTATAATTTCCAAATTCAAGCCCTTCATCATCTTCATTTTCTGATATAACCATATTCTCTTGCTCTTCTTTCTTTACATTGACTTTTCAACTTGTTTTCTTGGGTAAAGGGTAGCTTAGGTATTTCCTCATAGTCTTAGTCCTGTTAATCACGGACCTCAATGAGATATTTTCACATGGCATTTCCTGATCAGGGGGCCATGTTAAACAGCCTCCTGCTCCAAAAAGTTCAAGGAAAGCTGCTAAAATGGTGGACTAAGGTTACACTTTACTTATAAAATTGATAATGCATGAACCTAAAACCTTCCAATTTGTTGCAACATCTACCATGAAAATTCTAGAAAGCACCTGCATAAAGAGCTCATATCATGCTTGTGAAAGAGAGAAGAAGTTTTGAAACAAGCAATTGGCTTGATAAATTTTCATATACGGTTTAAGGTATATATAATACACAGAAAATAGTTCAAAAAAGGAAAATAATCTCCTAATATCCCTTAATAATCTCCTAGTATCCTTCTAATATATGCACAATCTATCCCAATAATTACAAGATTATCTCCTAATATTTCCTAATAATCTCCTAATATCCTTCTAATATATGCACAATCTACCCCAATAATTACAAGATTCTAACACTCCCCCTCAAGCTGGAACGTACATGTCATATGCTCCTAGCTTGTTACAAATGTATTCAATACGAAGACCTCTAAGAGATTTTGTAAAAATATCTACTAACTGATCGTTCGAACTAACAAAAGAGGTAGAAATACATCCTGATTCAATCTTCTGTCTGATGAAGTGGCAATCTATCTCTATATGTTTTGTCCTTTCGTGAAACACTGGATTAGAGGCAATGTGAAGAGCTGTTTGATTATCACAAATTAACTTCATCTTTTTAATTTCTCCATATTTCAATTCTTGAAGAAGTTGTTTTAGCCAAATAAGTTCACACGTAGCTAGTGTCATGGCTCGGTATTCTGCTTTTGCAATTGATCTAGCTACAACAATTTGCTTTTTACTCTTCCAAGATATCAAATTTCCTCCAATCAGAACACAGTATCCTGAAGTAGACAGTTGATCAGAGGGAGAACCTACCCAGTCTGCATCAGAATATCCAACAATCTGTGAGTGACCCCTATCTTCATACAACAAGCCTTGGCCAGGAGTTCCCTTAATATATCTCAAAAAACGAATCATTGCATCCCAATGGCTATCACATGGAGATTGAAGAAATTGGCTAACCACGCTTACTGTAAAAGATATGTCAGGTCGTGTGATTGTAAGATAGTTTAGCTTACCAACCAATCTGCGATATCTACCAGGATCTTCTAATAACTCATCTTGTCCAGAAATAAGTCTAACATTTGGGTCCATGGGAGTATCCACATGTTTACAATTTAGCATGCTAGTTTCTTCTAGCATATCCAGCGCATATTTCCTTTGGGAGATGCATATACTTGTCTTAGATTGAGCTACTTCGATCCCCAAGAAATACTTAAGATTTCCTAAATCTTTAGTCTGAAAGTGGCTAAACAAATGTTGTTTGAGCTGAGAAATCCCTTGATGATCATTACCTGTTATCACTATATCATCAACATAGACCATTAGGTAGATACACTTACTATGATCTCCATCTCCATGTCTATAAAATACTAAATGATCAGCTTCACTCTGGTTCATCCCAAATTGTTTCACAACAGCACTAAATCTTCCAAACCATGCCCTAGGAGATTGGTTTAAACCATACAGAGATCGACGTAAACGACACACTAAGCCAGACTCCCCCTGAGTAACAAAACCAGGTGGTTGCTCCATATAAACTTCCTTGGCCAACTCCCCATGTAGAAAGGCATTCTTGATGTCAAGCTGATGAAGGGACCAGTGATTTATAGCTGTTAGAGATATGAGAAGACGGACAGATGCAATCTTAGCCATAGAAAGAAAAAAATCCTCACCACAAATATCCTCCTCCACTCATAAGTGAACGGGACCCACATGTTACCCATAATATCCACTTCCACTCATAAGTGGATGGGTCCCACATGTTCCCCACTCATTACACTTGCCCAAATAGTAAAAATCCATGCCCAAAACTTTTCCTATAGAAGGCAACTCATCCCTCTCTCCCAAAACACACAATTCAAAAAGACACAATTTTTACAACACAATTCCCTACACACAACTCTCTTCCCTCTCTCATCAACACTCTCCTACACCTCTCAAACACATCTCCCTTTACAACCTTCTCCCCATCCCTCTCATTCCTCCTTCTTAACCTTCTCCTTCTACCATACCCCTCTCCTACCTTCTCTTAGATATTATTATCATGTACTAGTACTTGTAATAGTAGAAGTTTGTAATCATTAGAAGTTGTAGTAATTAAGTAAGAAGTTGTAATCAAGCTTGAAGTTTGTAC
>CANUEX010008169.1:0-58197 GCA_948099535.1 Jatropha multifida
AAAAAATAAAATGGGCCAACTTGTAGAATATTTTCATATAAGTGTGGTGTTGAAATCAGAGATTAGGCTTACTACGGGCCTCGGGGGCCTTAAGCTTACCCAGGTCCTAGTGCCGGTCCGGCCCATGGAAACGGGTCGTGACACTATCTATAATATAACTATATAATTTATTGTGTCTAATATATAAAAGAGTGAGAATGGAAAAATGATTAGATAAATAAAAATATTCCTACAAATTTATTATTATGACAATAAGGGATATATTGCATTCTTAACATAATTCATATTTATGAAATTTAGTATAATTAAAAAAATTAAATCACAAATATACAACAATTATAAATTACATGCAATCCATGTTTGGAAAAGAAACTAATATATGTACAAAGTAAATATTTTTTTCTAAAAAATTGACATGTGGCATTTTTTCCTAATAATTTTTCTATAAATCTTTCATTTGGCATATTTTTGCAAAAAAGTACATGTCACATTTTTTTTTTTTAATTAGCCTCCACTTAGTACTTGTTGCAATTAAATAATGAAATGTAAAGATATAATAATCAATAATATATTAAACAATTATCCTTTGACTAAATAAATAATTATAGCTCAATTAAAATTTTTCCGTTAAATGAAATGACCATCAAAATCACAAATTTTTATTTGAGTATATAAATAAGTATAATTAACAAATAGAATATTTTATTTTTGTAACCTTATTATTGTATATTTTTTAAAAATCGTTTAATATTATAATTACAATTTACAAAATGTTATCTACAATTGTTAAATTAAATTTCAACCTTGTAAATTTTAAAGTTATTTATCTACAAATCAATTGTATAAATATTAAAAATATTTTTAATAAAAATTGAGACATAAAGATTTAAAAAAATAAATATTTATTGAAATATTATTTATTAATATTTGCTTTTACATTTAGCATGTGATCTCACTTTATTAATTGTCATGTGCTATATCTATTTCATAATATTTATCACATTTATAATTTCACATCACTTAAAAAATTATTAAATTTATCTAAATTGATTATATTAATTTTCTAAAAAATTATTAAATTAAAATAATAATTATTGATCATATACAAAGAATAAATATAGAATAAAGAGATTGATTACTTATTGAAATCACAAATATTACAAGTACTTTGAAATAAATTATTTTTTTAAATAGAACAAATTATTATAGAACGGAAATAGTAAATTATAAATATTTTTTCAAACGTGACAAGTATCACAAATTAAACAAAGCTTTGGGTTATTTATTTTTTTTTATAACTCTCTTGGTTAAGAGAGCCCACCTCATTACTTTAGAGCCATGGGCCTATGCTACTTTACTTCCTCTTCTGGCCCAATATAGCGTCACATTTTAATCTAAGTCATGTATTCCAATAAATTCACTAATCAATTTAAATTTTTGTAATTCAAGTGATTGCAAAAAAAAAGAAGAAAGAAATTACTTCTTTAACCTAAAATTAAGTAGAATTAATTTTGGGATAAAAATTAAAAAGAATTATATGAAAGAAATAGTTTCTCTATTTTACTAAAATGTTTTAAGATAACTTCATTATTTTTATTCTTTTTCTTTGAGTTCAAGTTAAATTCATATAATTGAATAAGGGCAAGTTGAACAAAATAATCTTTATATAGAAACTAAAAATTTATTTTAAAATAATTTTAAATAGTGATATTTCTAATCATTTTAAATTAATGTGAAAATATATAATCTTAAAGTCACTCAGAAGATAAATTTTAGCTTTGGTGTGCAAATATTTTATTAAGAAAATCTTTAACCATAAATATAAAAAAAAATCTATACTATATATATAAAAGTTGAAATAAAAGGAAAATAATGAAATTGCAGATATTATTCTTATGAAATATAAGATGTTTTAAAATAATTTTATTTTTTATCAATTAAAAAATTTTAATCTAAAGATATATATAATATTTTTATAATTTAATTGAACGTATTTTGACTTTTTTAATTAGAAAGATTGTTTTTATTATTATTATTATTTAAAAAATAAGTTGGCCTAAATTAAGGGTTTAGATTGAAAATGGGCAAATAGGTTGAGCTTACTTTTTCTTGTAATTACTACTAATTTTTTTTTTAAAGAAAAAAAAAAAAGAAGGATAGGCAAGTAAAGGAGAGGGCAGGTGAGAAACGGTTGAGAAATGAAGAAAAAGAGGGCGCGTGGAGAGGAAAAGATGGTTAGTGTTGGGGGAAGCAAAAACAGAAAGTAGAGAGATCTGGCTCTCGCGAGGTTTTAATTGAAGCAGTGGTCACGTAGTAAGAAACTCACACAGGGCTCGAGGTACTTCTGCCTCGGCATCTACGTCACCTAGCTTCAAAAGCTGCCTCCCCCTACTACACTAGATCTGCGCTGTATTACACTATCTAACTCCACACCTTCCCCTTTTTCCTACTCTCACCCTCACGCAACTGCACTGCACTACGCTTCCCCCACTTTTTCCTTCATGTTTGGTATAATTCATTTATTTCTAAATTAAATAGTAAAATTTCAAAATGTCTCTTTCTGAATTAAATTCTGATACAAAACCCTATCTATATATTACAAGCGCTTGGAATATATTTAAAAGCATTTTTTTCTCTATATATTACAGTGGCATAAAAATGGAAACTGTAGAGGGAAAGAGAAAGGTTGAAATGAAAGGAAGTGGATGAAAAGAAAGAGAAAGGGAAGTGTCAGCGCCGCTTTCTTATCGGGAAAAGTGCGGTAAGAAGGAAGGAAGGGTTTGTGTTGTGTTGTGTTTGTGCGTGTTTGGTTGTGGAGGAGTCCTTGCCTTTGTTTCTATCTTCGTGTTTGTACGTTCTCTCTCTCTCTTACACTCTCCAGCTTTTTCCTTCCTTCACTGTTTACCTTTTCTTTTGTTCAGATCAACATTTTTTTAATATTATTTCCGTCTCACTCTACGTTAACTATATAATAAAAAATTATTAACTAATCTCAATTTTTAATAGAAATAATTTACAAATATTGATGCATTTTAATTATCAAAAGTTTTCTTAAAAAATGCATTTTAATTAAGTATGGTCAATTTTTCTATAGTAAAAAAAAGTTATTTACTTATTTACTATATTAATTAATTCATAAAAAAAATAATTGAAAAAATGTATTTTGATTATAAAATACAGAAATACATATTGATACATAAATCATCCTATTTTGATTTAAGTTAAATCAATTTTGAAATTGAAATTTTAAGGTGTTACAATGTAAGTATATTTAATTTTTTAAATTTATTATAAATTTTAATATTTTATTATTTAAACATCTCTTATAATTACATAACTATGTATACCTTTGCTTCACATAATTAGTACATATGCTAAATATTTATTATCAATACATAATTTTTTTTATTTGTATAAATCATAGTTAAGAATATAATTCTTTAAAGTATAAATCATGATATTATCTAAAATATTTTTAATTTTTAGTGTTATATCTTTCTCTTTTGTAATCTCCTTGTTTATAAGCCAACTGAAATACTAATTGAGCATTTGATCAATAATTAATTCTTTAATAAATGGTCATTGGAACTAATTAAATGCAATAAATTTGCTCAAGAATCAACAAATAACTTAAATTCGAAATTTAAAATAAAGGATAATTACGTCTTTATATTATAGTATTTAATTAATTGAAAACTAAAAAAATAATTATAAATAGTAAAATTCAAGAAAAGCCCCTCTTCAGATAGTTTTACCGCAAAAGAAATTCATATAAAGAAAATAAAAACATAAGGTATTTTAAATAAGAAGTGCATAAACTTGGGATTACAAGTTCCAATCTCCAAGTAAAGATGAAAAATGAACCAAATCTGCAGCTTGATCTAAGTGATGGAATCACTCACTAACCCTTTCTTTGTAATCTGTATATTATCTGAAGTTTATATTTTTATATAAAAAAATTTCATGGTAATTGGTACTCTCTCTCTCTCTCTCAACCATTTTCATTTTATACTTGCGCCCTATTTTGCTAATGTGTATTTTTTTTTCCATTAATGCGCACATCATATTTAGTTTGCAATTTTATGTATTATTTTCTATTAATAATTACAAAGAGTGATAGATACGGGCGGGATACTTGTAAATTTTAAGCTATCTATAATCGCATCCATTTAAAATTTTACTGCACATATTCAGTCTGTTCGATAAAATTAGTTGTTTTGATAATTAGTTATTTTAATAGCATTTAGCTGTTAGCTATTTGAGTAGCGTTTCATAAAATGCTAAAAACTAAACGTTATATGAGTTAACTTTTCACAAAAAATTATTATAACCTCTAAAAGTTAATCAAAACTCTAAAAACTACTCAAAAAACTGTTGCCAAACGCAGTCGAAATCTATATCTGAATCCATTTAAATTTTTAAAATCTGCATCCGTTCAAAACTCATTTAAAGCATCCTTATAGCACCCGCAAATCTTAAATTATAAAATTCAAACTTATTTAAAATGTAATTTTTACTAATAGTGAAATTTGGGATTCCCTCCAAATCATCTTGCGCATAATCAAACAACCTATTACAACATAATTAATATTCTAATATATCTAATATTACTTTGCGATTGTGAGTTGATGAATTAGTTTGATAAATATAATTTCTCTTCTTACTTAAGATAGAAATTTTATATTATCAAAATTAATATAATTTCTCTTCTTACTTTCTTTTTAGTTTAATTTCTTCTCAATAAGGAGGCGTTTGATTACCGAAATTTAACATTTTATGAAAATTTAATTGAAGAGAAAAAAATTTATAAAAAAAAGTAGATTTTCCATAAAGTACTTATAGGAATATTGAATTATCTTAATCTTATTTGGGTAACAATAACAATTTCTTAAGAAAGTTAAAATAATTGTATTTAGTCAAATATATATTATCTAAGTATGTTTATAATTATGATATTAATACAATTATATGCTTTAAATATGCTATTTTTTATGTACATAGAAAAGTAAAGGATATGACTCAAATATTTAGGAATTTAATTTTCTTAGAAGAATAGAATTTTTTCACTAACAAAGCAATTTTTAACCAAATGCCTCTTAGTTATCAATTTTTTTTAATAAATTGGGTATTTTTTTGCATTTAATAATCGATGTTGTTGGAACTGGATGGAATCAACCGTTCAGACCGATTAAATTAAAAATTTACGAGCTACCTAGTTCAATTATACATAACATCGGCTCCACTCTTGGAAAAAGCGGAAATTTCGAAAAAATGGGATTGGACTGTTGATAAAAATCGAAAGACCAGTTTTTATAAAAACCAAAAAGTCAAGTTTTCTATAAAAACTAGATTTTTTTATAAAAATACGTTGTTGTTCATTTAAAAAAAAAGTGTTGTTATTTTTATATGTATTTAGAATAATTTGTGTGTTTGAGGAAATTAATTTATGTCTTTGAGGAATTCAAAATTTGAGCTCTCAACTTGAATTGAACAACATGATTTTAATTTATGAATGAAGAATTATTATTTGGTTTTAAGTTTGGAAATTATTAGTTAAATTTTTGTATTTATATACATTATTTTGTTATATAGGATGAAAATCTTATGAAAATGATATATTATATATGTTAACTATTGTGAAAATAATTTTTTGCGCATATATATATATATATAATTAAAAAGTTAACCAATTGAATCGATTCAATTTGGTCTGATCTTGATCTGACCTTGGTGCCGATTCAATTGCTGATTCGATTTTGTCAACATTGATAATAATGAAAAGTAATGATAATAAACTGGATTCATTTATGATGAACACACCAATCGAAATAGAAAAATATACTTCCTTCGTCCCTAAATTATAGTCCAAGTTTTCTTTTGGGGCATTTAAAATAATAGTTCTATTTATGTCTTCAGAATTTTTTTCTCACTTTCTTACTATATCCTTACATGAGACTTCATACAAGTAACTAATATTAAGTTGAATTTATTAAATAGTGGAAAAAAGTCTTAAGATAATTAATTTTAAAATTTTGATATCTAATTGTACATCCTATTTGAATGTGTCAAGGAATTATTAATATACAATCTTTAGCATTTTTAAGTGTATACGTGGAAAAATAGAAAAAAAAACATAACTAATTTAACTAACTATTTGAAAAACATTAAGGACGATAATTTTGGAACAGAACGAGTAATAAAGTTGAAGTATAAAGAGAATTGTAAATGAATTGAGTCTAATTAAGTTTTACTGGACTCCAGCTTTACAAGAGTAAAGTATATTTCGATTTAAAACATTAAGTTCGAGCTCATCTTATTTGTAATTTGTAGTTAAATAATTGTCTCTTTATAATTTTAAACTCGACTCATTTACTAAATGAATTTGGTAAGCAAACTAGATTTCAGCTTATCAATGAGCCTTTTAAATCAACATTTGAGCAGAGTTAAAGAATAACTTTGCTCATTTATAATGTTGGATAAAACTTATTTAGATCCAATCACAGTATTAATTATCCACTACCTACAGAAATAATTATTTTACTTTTTTTTAGATGGTTAAAAATATCTTCATTTAAAAAATTATTCTTTCTTATTTTAGGGTCTATTCTGCAATACTAGCTGTTGTAATTGTTAATTGTTGTAGTAGCTGATAGCTGTTAGATCATAATTGTTAGTTTTTAGCTGTCTATGTAGTCATTCAAAGCGAAAGTGTTTGGTAAAAATAGAAGCTGACTAGCTTACATTTTAACATGACAAAAAAGAACATTAGGATCTATTTGACAAAATTAACTGTTTTGGTAACTGTTAGCAGTTTTAATATCGTTTCACTATTAGCTGTTTAAGTAACTTTTCATGAAATGATAAAAGCTAAATGCTAACAGCTAAACATTACAAAATTAACATTTAGAAAAATTATCATAACCTCTAAAAGTTAGTTCAAACATTATGTTCCAGAATATTGCCTTAAAATTTTAAATTATGGCGTAGAATTGAAGTGGACTAATTAATAAAAAGAAGATGATACATATATAGAGAAGTTTTTTTTTTTCCTTTTCTAAATTATTTTTTTTAAAAATTTTTTTCAATAATAAAAGATTATTTCTTATAAAATTAAAATAAAAAGATGAGATTTTTTTTTAATTTTGATAACAAACTCTTAGGTTGTGTTCGGTAATAATTTTTAAGTAACCAATCAAAATGCTAATAGTCTCAGTAACATAGCATTTGAATTGGCTTTTAGATGGTAAGATAACATTTCATAAAAAATTAACTCATATAATGATTAATTTTTAGCGTTATATGAAAAGTTATCCAAATAGCTAATAGCTAAACGCTTTTAAAATAATTAACAACTATTAAAATAGTTAATTTTACCAAACAGACCCTTAAAGGGTGTATTGGACTAAAAATCAATTAACTTTTAAAAGATTTTAAAATTTCAATAGTATTCAATATAGATTTTTTTTGAAGTCTATTAAAATCTTGTAATATTCAATTCAGACTCTTATAAAATCTATAAAAGTCTAATGGTATTTAATTATGATTTTTTAAAAGTTTATACAAATTTGGTAGTATTCAAAAAATTACTGATTTGAAAAGATTTTATAAAATTATTGATGTTGTTGGATTTTAAGGTACTAGGTATGAATAAAATAATCATTCACAAATCCATCCTTCAACTCAAAGATTTTAAAAATTTTTTAAAATCTAACAAAAACTTAATCCAATACATGCTTGCTGGATGGGAGAAGGACGACCGTCGGATCGAGAGCATGAATTACTATAATATGATAATCTCCATCATCAATTATTATTGAAACTCATTGAGCACAAAGGTATGATAGCTTGAACCCGAACCCTAAGGGCTAACATCATTATTTTCGTTGTTTTTTTTTAACACTGAATTCGTTTTCACCCTATTCTTAGAACATCGTATTTTTTCTTTAACAGTGTAAGATTTCTTCTCATTTTAATAACGAATTGCAACACTTCCTTGCTTGCCTAGTGCACACTACCATTCTATTGTCAGTGTTTGAAAAGTATGTTATACCAAAATTTCCTTTTCTCTCCTCAATAAGGATGGAAATGAAGCAGGTATCCATGAATTTTAAACTGCCTGTATAGGTATCCGTTTAAAATTTTATTACTCGTATTCATTCTAAATCCATTTAAATACACATTTAAGTATTTGTATTCGAATCCGTTTAAATTTACTACCCATATATGTTCAAGACATGTTTGCACGAGCTTTGGTAGTGGGCATAGGTCTTGGCTAATAGTGGTTGTTGATTTTCGGTGCGTGTATATATATATATATATATATATATATACATATACATATATATATATATATACTTGCGATTTTTCGACGAAAAGGTCGTCGTTCATCAAGAAACGAGAAGTTTATGGTCTTCTGACCACATCATGACTGTTCTGAGAGCACAAGATGTCTATTGGCATTGCTAGCCATTATGAGCTTTCATTGTCGTAAGTGGTATGGCTTTAATGAAGGAAAAAAAGATTTTGGAGAAGATGACACATTTTACTTTTCGGTCTCTCATTATTTTTCAATTTTCAATTGGGTTTAAAAACTTTTTAATTTGTTCAATGATGTTCTGAAATTAATTCTTATTGGATATATAAAAATTAGTGTCAATTCCATCAAAGTCAATTAAAATCTATAAAAAAAGTCACACAAATTTCATAAAAATCTATCTAAAATTCTAATAGAATCTGTAAAAAATCTTTTAAATCCATCAAACTTAACAATTCTTTTAAAATCGCATACGATGCTAATTTAATACACCCAATCTATAAATGTAGACCTGGCCATATTACGGTTTTCAGAACCATAATCGAAATGGTCAGTTCGGAACCGGTGGGAATCGGAATCGATGGCTTGCGGTTCAATTCTAGTTTCACCATTTTTTGAATCGTGAACTCGTAGTTTTAAGAATCGGTGGGAACCATTCAGAACCAACGGTTTTCTAGCTGGTTAGAATCAACAGTTGGACCCGTTGGTTCAAATCGTCTATTCCAAGCAAATTTTGAAATTTATTGCAAATGGCTAGAACCTGCGGTTCCAACAGTTTTTTTTTTGAAATTGCTTTGTGAAATCCTTAAATTACCCCTCCTAATAACTATAAACGGTTACATAACAGCTAATTTTAAGGGTATTTGTAGAAAAATAATTTTTTGAATTTATTATAAATACCCCTTTCCATTTACAATCCTCTCACACAAAATTATCTCTAGTCTCTCTAGTCTATATTATTCTCTGTTCTACTCTACAATCTCTTCAATTTTTATTTATAAATTGTTGTCCAAAATATGGCAAAATAATTTCTTCAAAGTTCAATCTCCAATTATTTGTCCAAATTATTGGCAATTAATTTCTTCAAATTCTAATCTCTAATTATTCTCTCTAATTTTTTCTATTCAATTTTCCAAGTTACATATTATTTTCTTATAATGGAAAGTAGAGGAAACTCAAGTTCCGTTAAGGGCAAGACAAAAGTTGGAGAAACAAAATATTCATCTATCCCTTCAAGCGATATCTATGATTTAACTCCAAACCAATATAATCTTGAGAGATATCTAAATGAAAATTTGGAAATCTCAGCTTAAGAATCCAAATTTGATGAAAGGAATTTACAACAAGAGGAAGAGCAAAGTACACAAGTTGTTCGAAGAGTAAGACAAAGTTCTGACATATTCGTAATTCATGTCACGAAGAAATCTAAAGTCGACAAATTGTTTGATATAATTTGTAATTATTGTAGTACATTTTATAAATACAAACAAGTGGGCGGTTATGAATCATTTTGGAAGCATCTGGAGGCAAAACATCTTACAAAAATAGAAGTTGATCGATTTCAAACACAAATTTCTAAATACACATCTTCTAACATTTTTTATTTCAATATTCTAAAAAATAACGAAAAGAAGAATTGGCTAAATGATTTTTATGGAAAATTTATCTTTTAGTTTTGCTAAAAAAGTGAGTTTTAATTAATATTATCAAAAAGTTTTAAATCCTTCTACTAAAAGAATGCCAATAAATACTTTAAAATGAACTATTATTTCTTTATATAAAAAAGGAAAAAAAGAGTTAAAATTTTTATTTTCTAAAATAAAAATTCATGTTTCAATTTGTTGTAATATTTAAAGTGATTGTAGGCAAATATATTCTTATATGAGTTTTACATGTCATTAGATTGATGATGATTGAAAAATTCAAAAAAGAATTATTTTATTTCGTATTTTTGATGATAAATATACTACAAATAATATTTATAGAATGAATGGTTCTATTTGAGATGAATATAAATTGGCTAAAAATTATTTTCAATTTCATTTGATAATGCTTCTGCCAACACTAAATTAATTATTGAACTTAAATCAATTTGTGAACCAAATATTGGTAGAAAATTTTTTTCATATTAGATGTGCACGTCATATTTTAAATTTATATGTATAAAATGATTTAAAATTTCTTGAATATTTTATTTTTTCAATTACAAAAGTCATTTCATATTTATGGGGACATCCCTAAGTGATGAAAAATTGGACTAAATTTTGTAAGGAAAATAAAAAAAATCAAAACATTTTTCAAGGGATGTCCCAACTTGTTGAAATTCAATATATGAATTAGTAAACGATTCTTTTGCATATAAAGTATTATTGTATGTTTTATTACTAAAAATATTGAAGAAATTAGTTTATATTCACAAAATTGGGAGATTTTGGATATTTTAAAATTTTTTAATGATGCTACATATAATTTTAGTGGGTTTATTATTCCACATCTCATTTGGTTTTTTCTACATGCATTAATATTGTTAGTGCACTTTAAGAATTTGAAAATAATGATGTATAAAAAAAATTGTGTTTTATCAATGAAAAAAATGGTTATCTTATTTTAAAAATATACCACCCTTATTCTTGTTGCTTTTGTATTTGATTCTAAATGTAAATTTGAAGTTTTATCCAAATATTTGACTCTTTATTATGAAATATTAAATCTTAATGTAGAAGATAGTGTTAATATAATTGTACTATCGCATGAAGTTAGAAAAAATATTATAGAATTATATACTGAATTCATTCAATATTCTACTTCATCTACTTTTTCTAATTCTTCTCAATTTAATAATCAATCATTCCGAATTAAATTGATAAGTGTTGGTGTTGTTGAATGTATATTATTACAAAACCAAAAAAGACCTAGAGGAGGATCCGGTTCTTTTCTCGAACTTGATAGTTATCTTACCACTTGTTTTGAGTTTAGTGATAGTTTTGTATATAATAATCTTTTAATTCTAGATTGATGGAGTCATCACGCCAATGCATTTTCAACCTTTTCACTAATTGCAAAATAAGTTTTAGCAACTCAGTCTCCACTATTGCTGTTGAATAAGCTTTTAGTCAAAGAGGAAATATACTTGATGAAATACAATATAATATGACATATGATTCACTAGAAGCACAATCATACGTGGATGATTGGAGTAAGGCCAAACTAAGAGCAGAAGCGAATATTAAAGAAAATGAAGATTTATATGAACTTTACGATGGGTCCTCAATGGGAACATCAACTAGTGGTGTAAATAACAACTAAGGTAAAATGGGTGAAATTGATACAAGCCTTTTTTTTTTAAACTATATAGGTTTTGATTTCTCTAAACCCCAAAAGGATACGTAGGCAACTTAATTTTTGTTTCAAGCATTTTTTTTTTAAAAAATATGTTCCAACTTTTTAAACAAAAAATAAATTAAGTTGAAAGCTTTTTTTAAAATAAATAAATTAAGTTCAAGTATTTTTTTTAATTTTTAAGGGTATTTTTTTAGAAATTATTTCATAAATTTTTAAATTTTAAATTTTGAGGAAAAAATATGATAGGTCATATTTTTATAGTATTTTTAGTTTATGATTTATTAGGAATTTTGGTATGTTTATTAATTTTTTTATTAGCTTTTATTTAGATTTAATTATGTTTTCAATTAAGTTTCCTTGTTTCTTAATAAACTTGATTTGAAAGGTTTTTAAGAGAAAAATAGCTAGAATCGTTGAAAATCCAAATAGGCTAAATTCCACTATTTAGCCCATTAAGATTTGAAACCTAGACGACCCAATGTAGATCCACCTGAGATTAATAAAAGAGCCACTATAGCAGTACTCAAGCCCAATCGATTGGAAGAAGACTTCTAATTAGGAAGGAATCCAAATCAAAGACAGTTTGCTACACAAATTATGTTTCTTCCTAATTAAGCCAGCTGTTTTCCTACTCAGATTCGGAGACACCATATGAAGTCTATATAAGGAGAGATCACTATAGTAATTGGGCAATCTTTTTTTTATGGATATAGAATCTGAGATCTCAAATCTGGATTCTATTCTTTTCTTAGTTTTTCTCTCTTTATAAGAATTCAAGCAATCAAGTTGTATAAAAAATCAAGGGAGTCATCTACGCTATTATTTGACTAATTTTTATCTCTAAACTCTTAATCTTGTTTTATTTCCATTAATTCTTATTATTTATGGAATTATTTTGAGAGTTTATTAAGTTTTATTTAATTAATATGTCGAACTAAACTCTCATACTAGGGATTTGATATAGCTTAACTTATACCCCGATTTATAATATTAGATTTATTTTTCTTTGTTCAAGCTATAATTTATTATTGAACTTAATGTTTTCAGGTAGATTTTTATCCCCTTGATTGATTTATTTCATTAATCACTATCGGAAGAAGGGTTTTTGGATAAGAAAAGAGTAATAAATTACATGAGAATAATAATTTAATGCGGAAGCTATATGGTTTGACTCATGGAAGGTTTTTATAACTTAATGACTTTAGGTTATGAATTCTTGAATAAACTATAAAACTTAATGATTTAATTTATGTTTGGTTGCACTATTGAGAGATAGGTAATCAGATGGGATTAAAATAACTAACAATACATCGGGAGAGCTTGTTAGTGACTTTATAGTTATTTTCCCTACTTGAACAATTAAAATTGATTAACAAAACTAATAAAATAAATTGGGTAGAGTTAATTGAAGTCAATATCCCTAATAGCTTTTAAACCTTGATTTCTTTTCATCAAATATTTTTGTTTGAATTAATTTTGACTTTTTCAGTTTATTTTACTTTACTTTTACAAATATGCTCTTTATTATCGTTTAAATAATAGTAGATTAAAATAATTTTGGTACTTGGTATATAATCTTCGTGGGACGATACTCTCCTTATGCGCCATGGTACTTGGTATGCAACCAATGCTTTACCTAACAACGATGCCAAGAGCGTGATGAACTTCATTAAGAAAAACATCTTTATGTGCCATGGTAACCCTCGAGCAATTATCACGGATGGAGGTAAGAATTTTTGCAATAAGTATCTAGATTCTCTCCTTGCAAAATATGGTGTTACTCATCGTGTAAGTACCCTTTACCATCCACAAACAAGTGGGCAAGTTGAGGTAACTAATAGAGACATTAAAAAGATTCTTAAGACTACAGTTGGTCAATAGAGGAAGGATTGTCCAAGAAACTTGATGATGCACTTTGGGTCTACAGAACTGCATTCAAAACACCAATCGAGATGTCTCCATATCGAATGGTCTATGGTAAGGCTTGTCATCTACCCGTTGAGTTGGAACACAATGTATATTGGGTGATACAGTTCTTGAATTTCAATACCAAAGAGGTAGGACAAAGGAGAGCACTTCAACTAAACATGGTGGATGAAATGAGGATGCATGCCTATGAGAGTGCCAGAATTTACAAGGACCAAACTAAAAAGTGGCATGACAAGCATATTATTTTGCGGGATCTAAGAGTTGGACAAAGGTACTACTCTATAACTCTAGACTTCATCTTTTTCCAGGTAAATTGCGTTCTAGATGGTCCGGACCTTTTATCATAAAAGAAATCTTTCCACATGGAGCGGTTGAGATTATTGATGGGGATCGAAGCTTCAAAGTAAATGCTCAAAGATTGAAGGTTTATCGACATGAAGCTTGTGATCTAGTCAAGACCGCAATGAGCCTAACATGAAAGAAAAGGGAGTAGTGAGTCGAGCTTAACGATGTTAAACAAAAGCGCTTATGGCAGACAACCCATCTTATTTTGTTTTTCTCCATTTTAATCATATTCTATTTGACCTATTTTTATTCCACCAGATTTGATGTTTCGTTTGTATTTTTCAGGTAATCTTTGCTAGCAGGTCAAAGTCTGGTACACCCTAGCCGTGCTACACAACACACCCGTGCCAAATATAGAAAAAATTGCATTTGAGACACAGACTCTAGCACGCCTCAGCCGTGCCAGACCACACGCTATGCCGAATACAGTGGAATTCCACCTGAGATGCAGTGTCTGGCATGCCCCAGTTGTGCCAGACAGCACGCCCGTGTCGTGTCGATCAAGAAAAACACCTGAGGGTCAGACTCTGGCATGCCCTAGCCGTGCTAGACCACACGCCCATGCTACTCTGGGTAAGAATCAAATGCTGCAAGACAGTGTCTGGCATGCCCCAGCCGTGCTAGACAGCATGCCTGTGCCAAATCCAGAAATATGAACAAAAACCGTGCCCATTCAGCATGCCCGTGCTAGGTACACAAACTCTATTTTGAATTTGCAGGTCAGTGAACAGCACGCCTATGCCCGACTCCCAGCACGCCCATGCCACATCGTGTTCAAGTCATTAAAAGCCAATTTTTTTGGTTCCCGCACAAACCGTAACCCTCATTCTTTATAAACCACTCTCACCCACTCATTTTTTTTTCTCATAACCGGCACTCCCACTCTCCCTACAACACTCTCTAAACTTCCATTCTTCTTCTTCTTTATCCACTACCAACCCATAAAACTCTTTTTCCTCTGTTCCACCATGCCACCAAGATACAAAAGAAGTAGATCTGCAACATCCTCCTCCACTGCCTCCTTCAGAATGAATTTTCTGTGTTCTCTTTTGCTCTTTGGTTTTAATTCTTTTTTTTTATTTTTTTTATTTGGGATTGTTCCTTTTCATTCTGTCATTTTAGTTGTTTTAGACTTACTTATCATTATTTTTACTATGTTTTCTCTCTTTTTTAGATTTTAACTTATCCTATGTTTGTAATGTGGTAAAAGGTTCTTCGATTATTCCTTCTAAGTTTTTAATTTTCACATTGAGGATAATGTGTTACATTACGTTGGGAAAGGAAATTTTTGCTTTCCTATTAGTTTAAATTGGTTGGAATGATTATAAGTGAAATTAAAAATTATCATAAATCTAATAACTTGTTGTAACTTTAGTTGTTTTTTCTATTATAGCATGTTTTAGTTTAAATTAGAACTATTTAACTTAACGGTACTCTTTGATTTGAATATTTATTTTTAAGATCATAAACATCCATGTTTGAATTTATTGTGATAGATATGTATGTTTTGATCTAAATTAATTAACCTTGGCATTCCTAGAAGAAAATTAGAAATTCTTTTGAGACAAAATTTTTAAAGTACTCACATTAGAAAGAGATGATTTAGGCATTCTTTGTTGAACTTCATATTTCTAACCTAGACCACCCTAAGTTAATTATAACCATTGCAACCAATTTGAAGCCTATAATCTAATATTTTTCTTGTTACCCTCATTAAAACCTAGCTATTAAAAACCTTTTTGTTTAACTTTTACCCTAAGTGCGATCATGTATAATTGAAGGATTTGATTTTATAGAAACATAGCATGAAAATAAAAAGGGAGAAACTATTCATTCAAACACTAGCAAGTGGAGAAATTAGAAAAATTCAAAAGAGAAGCACCCCGAAAAATAATCAATCAAAAATTCAAGTTTGGGGAAATTATTCTTAAAAATAAAAAAGAAATTATTCAAAGAATTATGAAGAGACCTTGCTAGAGCATCTCTAGTAATGAGCTAGTGAAAAACTTCAAGATAATCTCCCATTGCAAGTAAAAGGTACTAGTTTAATAGAATTAAAATCTTGATATTATACACTTTTCGCACTCTTTGTTTTTCTATATCCATTTTTCTTTGTTTTAACCTAAATCAAAATCCTACAAACCCCATTACAACCCTAGTAAAAGACCTTTTGATCTTAATAATGGTGTAGTACTTAAAATTGTGGAGAAAGGATAACTAATTTTGCTTATGGGAATGTTGAACTTAAACTCCTCATCTATTATTTAAAGGTTAATAATTCTGGTGAAAATTCATATTTTATCTATCATAATTTGATCAATCATTGGTGTTGAGGTCTTGTTAATTTATATTCATACTAGGAAATGTGTTTTGTTAAAAGTTTAAATTTTGACTAAAATATGGCTAGCATAGAGAACACTTGATTTATTTTCATGTTAATGGATTTTTGATATTTTTAAGATTGTGAATAATTATCTCCAACCATATTAAGCTAATTTTATTTTTTTTAGTTTTAATTTGTTTTGCTTTGTTTTGTTTTAATTTTATTGTTTGAGGACAAACAATAGTTTAAGTTTGGGAAATTTTAATAAGTCATATTTTTATAGTATTTTTAGCTTATGATTTATTAGGAATTTTGGTATTTTTATTAATTTTTTATTAGCTTTTATTTAGATTTAATTATGTATTCAATTAAGTTTCCTTATTTCTTAATAAGCTTGGTTTAAAGGGTTTTTAACAGAAAAATAGCCAGAATCGCTGAAAATCCAAATAGGTCAAATTCCACTATTTAACCCATTAAAATTTGAAACCCAGATGGCTCAATGTGGATCCACCTGAGATTAATAAAAGAGCCACTATAGCAGTACTCAAGCCCAACCCATTGAAAGAAGACTCCTAATTAGGAAGGAATCCCAATCAAAAACAATTTCCTACACAGATTATGTTTCTTCCTAATTAAACCAGTTGCTTTCCTATTCGGATTTGGAGACACTATATGAAGTCTATATAAGAAGAGATCACTACAACAATTGGGCAATATTTTTTTTATGGATATAGAATCTGAGATCTCAAATCTGAATATTATTCTTTTCTTAGTTTTTCTCTCTTTGTAAGAATTCAAGCAATCAAGTCGTATAAAAAATCAAGAGAGTCATCTACGCTATTGTTTGACCATTTTTTTATCTCTAAGCTCTTAATCTTGTTTTATTTCCATTAATTCTTATTATTTATGAAATTATTTTCAGAGTTTATTGAGTTTTATTTAATTACTATGTCGAACTAAACTCTCATACTAGAGATTTGATGTAGCTTAACTTATACCCCAATTTAAGATATTATATTTGTTTTTTTTTATTCAAGTTATAATTTATTATTGAACTTAATGCTTCCTGGTAGATTTTTATCCCCTTGATTGATTTATTTCATTAATCACTATCGGAAGAAGGGTTTTTGAATAAGAAAAGGGTAATAAATTACATGGGATGGTTTGACTCATGGGGAGTTTTCATAACTTAATGACCTTAGGTTATGAACTCTTGAACAAACCATAAAACTTAATGATTTAATTCATGTTTGGTTGCACCATTGGAAGATAGGTAATCAGATGGGATTAAAATAGCTAACAATACATCGGGAGAGCTTGTTAGTAACTTTAGGGTTGTTTTCCCTACTTGAACAATTAAAATTGATTAACAAACTAATAAAATAAATTGGATAGAGTTAAGTGAAGTCAATATCCCTACTAGCTTTTAAACCTTGATTTCTTTTCATCAAATATTTTTGTTTGAATTCTTTTTGACTTTTTCAGTTTATTTTAATTTACTTTTACAAATATCCTCTTTTGTATAGTTTAAATAATAGTAGATTAAAATAATTTTGGTACTTGGTATACAATTTTCATGGGATAATACTCTACTCACTCTTTATTACTTGTTACGATTTCATACACTTGCGAAAATTACTGTCAAAATATTCTCTAATTTTTTATTTTACAATTATGCGATTCACCGAAAATTAATCGGAGATCCGGCTTGAACTATCGATTTTGGAACCGTTAAAGAACCGGACTCAGAACTGTAACTATTTGATTACAAACTATAATCGAAACTATTAATTTTCAGTATTCTATATCGATTCAGAATCGAAACGAAATCGGTTTCGAAACCGTGTCCAGGTCTATATAAATGATCCAATGGAAGAGTGTAGGCAAATCATTCTTTCTAACCCCATACACATATTAAAAACCTAATGAAAAACGGGCTCAATTCAAGAGCCCAAAACAAAAATGAATGTAGAAAAAGAAGGAAGGAAACGAGGTGATGAGTTGGAGAGGATAACATAGATTTTGTATGACGTGTAGGGTCAATCGTCATGGTCGGTGATTAATTAATTATTATAAAAGAAAAAAGAAAAAGGAAGAGAGAGTCCCTGTATGCACGTGACACGGATTAACCTCAACTTTTTTTTTTTATGAAAGTGATTTTCAAATTAAGCCAAGCAATAACAACAAACAACATTTTATTTTTGGTATATATGGGAGTATTCTTCAGCCAAAGGCAAAGACAAATTACATACAACATAGTCAAATGCTTAAGTGAGAATCAATTTTTTTTAATAATAAAATTCAAATCAAATTTAAAACTATTCCATTATCTTAAAATTAAATTCTACTCGCGTCAAATGCATTCATTAAATGATAAAATAATTTATTTATAAAAATTAAATTCTCAATACTTTAATCATAAATTAAAAAAAATATCAAACCATTCATTTTAATATTCATGGGTAAATAGTAATTAGTTAAAAATTAAGAAGTGCAGTAATAATAATAAAATAAAGAGAGGAGCATAGGCACGGGGCTCAAGAGAAAGGAAAGGGCCAAAAGAAGAATAATAATGGAGAGGGACAGGCCTACCTAAATTAGCGGAGGTGGCGTGCTGTCTCCACCCTTCCGTACAAATTTTTTGTGGGTCCTTTTATTCTCTTCCCTTCAATTATTTTCTTCTTCGTGACACTCTCCTCTCCTTATTATAATAACAATAACAATAATTATTACCAAAATAAAAAAAAACAATAACAATAATCATTATCATCGTCACCATCACCATCAACCCACGACCTTTTCATCCTTTTTTATTCGTTTATCTTTTCTTTTCATCCCTTTGGCTTTTTATAATAATTATTATTTATTCAAATAAATGAAGCCTATGGTTGAAAATAAGAGTAAATGACTATTTGGTCTCTCAAATTAATGTGTATTTATTTATTATAAAAAAAAATTATATTATAGTAATGTATTCTTTTAAACACTTTTGCATAATTCGGACATATTTCATTTTTCAATGTATATTCCTTTGTCATGTTGACTTTTATATGAAATTTAAAAAATACATTAATTATTATGCCGCATTATATAAAATATCAATATTTTTTAAAATTGTCCTTATTTACAACAAAATAGGTTATTTTTAAAATTTAAAATTGTTTATAACGAGGGACGTAAAAAGAAAAGAGAATATCTCTTAATTCAAGTGGACAAACATTTTGAAACATAAAAAAATAAAAATATGGACGAACGTCATAAAACGGAGTAAGTATTATATATTTACAATAAGTAAGATAAATGATAATTTAATTAAATTTAAGGAGTATTTTATTAAAATTTAAGTGATTTAACTTTTTCTTAAAACTATTTAAATGTTAATAATTATCTTATGAAAATTTTAAAATGATGGATAAAAATAAAGATCAACCATTGGTGCATTGAAATATAGTCGATGGAGTAACTAGTAATTTGTTCAAAAATAATGATTTATTTTTAATTAAAATGAAATATAAATCTAATATATCCACTTATTTTTTATACAATAAATTAAAGGAGATATGTATAGAAATTGGATTTGAAAATTTTGATTCAAAATTAATATAAATAATAAGTAATAACTTTTTATAAGTTTAAAAATTATGAATAAAAAAAATTTCATAAATAGTTCTAATCCTACTTGTACCCATTCCTACCAACAAGAAGGTTACATCCATTGCACTAAACTAACCGTCGTTTAATTTATAATTAATGAATAGGCCAACTCAAGAATCAAAATGCACGCAAAGGGCATTATTTTTCTTTTAATTATTTTTAACGATAGATTTATTTAATTGATTTTTTTACTTTCTTTTATAAACATTTGAAAAGTATGATATTTTATTTTATATAAAAAGATTTGATAAAAATTGCAGACACATAAAATTTTACAATATTAAGGTTCAAAGTACCTTCAAATCACTTACTCAATAATTATTTGTCTAAATGTGATGATTATATTATTCTCCAAATGTCAATTCCACGACTCAATTTTAATATCATCAGGATGAGATTTAATGCGCTTTAATCACTAAACCAAGCTATTTTAGATTATAGGATTCACTTTATTAGTTTAATGGATATGCAAGTCCATTTAATTCTTTAGTTTCAACAATTAATCATGATTACTCTAATAAGGATGTTTAGTTGAATTTAGTTTAGGTTATTTCAAAGTGGAGACAAACACAAGAGGACACGAGGGGGAAGATTATCACAAACAAAGTGGGGTTTAGAGAAGTAATTGCAATAAGGTTAGTTAGGCAAATGGGGGTTTAAGTGACTAATTAGGTGATAATCCCAAAAGCTAGCTAGTTGGTAGCATATAAGTTCTTTTTCCTATTTTGGAAGGTTGAGTTAAAGCTTTCCTTATTTTGATTGAAGTTTACGAAGTAGCCTTTGGAACCCACTTGCTACCTTTTTTCTTGCTTAGGTGTAGTGTGGTGTCCACTTAGATATGCTATTGTCACCAACTTAAAAAAATAATTAGTTAGAGGCATGCTATTTTTAATGAGTGTACCTAAATGCTTTTGAAGTTTGCTCCTAAATGATAATGATTTAATTTTGGAATTTATAACCAAAACCTAATTATCAAAAAAAGTATTTTTTAAGGTAATCTTTTTTTCATTGAAAAAAAGTTATATATTAGCTATAATAAAAACTATTGCAAAAATTAGACGATCAACATAAAACTCGAATGTGGTAGTTTAGTAGCATAGAGCATTTATGAGATTAATCACCATGACTTGCGTCATGAATTCGATCCTTCGCAATATAACTTTTTCAAATCAATCTCTTTGCCTCTCAAGATGAACGAGGATTAATCAGATTTACTTTAAATCGTTAAAAGGGATTAGACACCTCGTGCAAGCATCAAAAATCAATATAAAAAAAATGTTTTGATCAAAGACCGATTGAATTTATTTTTAACTAAGTACAATAAAAAACGATTGAACTCGAGGAGGTTAATTCACAATCCATTACATTAATTAAATCAAATTGCCAATTGATGCATAACTATTATTTTTTTCCTCTAAATTTGTAA
Source organism: Jatropha multifida (assembly GCA_948099535.1). Lineage (NCBI taxonomy): Eukaryota > Viridiplantae > Streptophyta > Magnoliopsida > Malpighiales > Euphorbiaceae > Jatropha > Jatropha multifida. The sequence continues at coordinate 21,334 of CANUEX010008169.1, forward strand.
TTCAAATTGCCAATTGCCAATTGACATGCAACCAATTAATCTACCAATTTGGTACAACTAATTACCTCTTGATTGTTTGTCCTCTTTTACTTTTAGAAGCGGGCTTCGGTGAAAATAACGCTTTGGAAAAAATTATTTACAAATTTAATATTAAGTGAAAACTATTTACAAATCTAATGATTATCTTTTTAGAAAGAGAATGTTGCACTAAAACCACAATTTCAATAAACAATTTTACTGCAATAGAAAAAAAGTAACATCCATTGATAAGCAGTTACCAAAGAGTAACTTGAGGAATAAGCAATAATTTTATTTTGTATTAAAACCACTAATTCAATTTAATACAAAATAAAAATTTTAAACTATGAAATATTCTTTTCACTAGAGGAATAAACAATAATTTTATTTTGTATTAATGTTTACCCACATTTTCTCTTGAACTACATCTTGGAGGATTTCTATTACAATGTGGATTTTGACAAACTGCATTTTTTCTTATATTTTGATATTTTTCTCTATACTCAATATTTATATCGATGCTCATACGAAGAGTTTGAATTATATTCATAAATGATTGTTGTGGGCTGAAAAATATTAAATAAGTCTATTGATATGGTGTCCTCGTCATCTTAAAGAAATCATTAAATGAGTGCTTTAATATGTGATGTAGATTTATGACGTGTGCCAAAAGATGTCGAAGAAGCATTGAAAATAGTTATTTTATATTGAAATGTTATTTCCTCACCCATTTCAGGGAAAGAAGTATCGGTTGTTAGGGCACAGTCATTAGAATATAATGAGTATTTAATGAAATTTCTAATGCTGCAAATAGTATATTCCATTCAGATTGTGATGGAGAAGATGATGTGCGTAACATTTTAGCGCGATATTCTTCGTAATAGTATCATATGAACCAAAACCACCAGATGATATGCGAGTACTGGTGAAAAAATGCTGAGCAAACAAAATTTTTTTTATTGAAACTATTCATTAACCCGTGAATTCTTAACAAAATACTATTCTCTTGTATGTTTTTTGCTAACTAGTAATCACATCTTATATTTGCACTAAAACCACCGAGTGGATTGTGTGTCTTAATGAAAAAGTGATTTGACAATTAAAATGTTTTATTTTGTACTGGAATCACCAATTGAATTGTTAATCTCAATATAAAATAAAAATTATTGTTGATTCTTCCAATTACATGTTATTCACTAGTTGTCGGTCTAAGTTACTTTTTCTATTGTATTGAAATTATCAATTGAGTTAGTCACTTTTGTACAACATTCTCTCTCCATTGCAAAACAAACATTAAATTGATAAGTAATTTTTATTTAGCATTAAATTTGAAAATACTTTTTTTCAAAAGCATTATTTTTATCAAAATTCCGTGAGAAGCCAATCCCATCATAATATTTAAAATTTTTATGTAGAAAATTTTGACTAATTAAATTAAACAAATATGACTTGTATTTGCATAGTGTGATTTAAAAATTATTTATATTGAAATTTAAATTTCAGTCTTTCAATTATTTTTAGAAATTATATAAGTATTTAAATAATTATTTTTTAAAATAAGTATTTTTTAAATTAAAGCTCTATTTGGCAATAGCGTTTAAGGAAGTGTTTAAAGTTTTGACTATATCAAAACACTATTTTGATGTATTACATCATTCGGTGAGATAGTTTACAAAACAACTTTTAGTAAATAACATAACGTTTAGTGAAACGTTATCCCATCTAACATTTAGTGTTTTCACTTTTTTTATTAAAAATTTATCGACAGTATTGCCCTTAATTTAAAATTTTTTTTATTATTTCAATTGCATCGTGAATCCCTTCCTCAATTAGCTAAATATCAAGAAGTACTTAAAATGTTCAAAACCTTATTGCTATGATACTACAACAATACATTCTTTCATATAACTGGACTATACACTAAGGATTTACATTCTTTTGATAAAAAATTAATAACACATCACATAATCATTTTTTTTTATTATATTGAGTTCACTTCTATAGTCGTAATTTAAAATTCTAACTCAATATTCAAATTTCTTTTTTTGTCATTTTAAATTTAACAGCTAATCAAACAGTTATTTTCACTGAACACTTTTACTCTAAATAACTATATGAACTGTTAACAACTAACAGCTACTAAAATAATTAATCTTCACAAAAAAGATTCTAAGTATATATAATATATGTATATACCTCCTTAAAATTTGAGAGAGAGAGACCGTATATATTAGTTGACAAAAGACTCACGGACGAACAATTATGAAGGGATGGGATCGGAACCACTATTGGACATACAAGTCACCACTAACTCGGCAAAGAAGGAGACTTATTAACAATCATGGCTTCACTTTTTTAGCGACACTATTTTTCTTTTATGACATGCGATCCGGTTTAACTTCATGTTTACTATATTAGTTATATATTTATTTTTTTATTTATATAATTAAAATATAAAATTTTATTTAGATTGTAATAAATATAGTGATTTTTATATATACAGTAAAATATTTTTTAATTATATGTCTTGCACTGTAATATCTTACTAAAAAAAATTAATACATTTGTCCTTTAAAATAGCAATTTAAATATGAAATATATCATTTATATTCTCTTCAACATACTGGCTCATATGATTTTTATTATATGTTAGTTGCTCTTATTTTTTATTTAAGTATCAAATTAATTTATAAAATCATTATATAGCCTCTATTTTACGTTTTATAATTAACTAACATATTTTATTAATAGCTTTCACGATAAACTCTTTTAGTAAATAAATATACTTTAATAATAGAATAAAAAATAATCTGATAAATTAAATTAAATATTTATAAAAAAAATTTTATTTTTATTTTTATTTTTTTAACCAATTAAAATCATGAAATCATCTGAAAATTTTATTAATAAAATTATATTTCTTAATAGAAAGAATATGATTTAAATTAAATAACATATCAATATAATTAATCAAATTCGAGATGTTTAAAATAATATTTTTTTTTTGTCAACCAAATTAGAGTGAAATTTATAATTAAAGAAATTTAATCATACCTCTTTTTAAATCAAAAACTTAATTATCTAGATATATTTATTTGAAATAAATTTAAAAAAATAAAAATTTTCAAAATATGATATTTATATATATTCATTTAAAATCATAATATTGAAAGTAAATTACAATAATAGTAAATAAAAATAATAATAATAATATTAAAATTATTAAATTATTAATAATATAATGAAATAAGGCATAGTGATAATAAAATTTCTCTCTCTCTTTGGCTCTCTCATTTCTTATGTCTTTCTAGATTTTGTTTCTAAACCATTGCGACCCGCCTTCTTTGGTCAATCATGATTTCTTCTCATCCCTTACTATTGCTTTTTTCTTGAGTTTTCTTTCTAACAATTTCCAAACATATGATTATTTGGAATAAATTTGGATTTACTCTCTTATATTGAGTGTTTTTAGTACCTCTTATTGGTTTTTTTTTCCTTTTATGGAATTATTTCTCGTTATTGATGAGTTTTTATTTCAATTTATTTTTTTGACAATTCGAAATACAGAATAGATTGTTGGTTGCTCATGATTGAAAACTTTAGATATTCAAGTTGGGGTGAGTTTTTTTTTTTAACAATAGAGCCTAGTACTGAGGCTGTTATTGCCCTAAAATTTATTATATTAAACTCTTCTGTGGATATCCGTTGTAACAAGTTTATGAAAAAACTATGTTTGGAACAATATTACAGAAGATTTCTTTTGTCGTTCTATTTGAAAATGGACCAGTTTTTATCCAGAAGATTAATCTCTTCTATCAAAATAAAAAACATCTCCAAATAGAAGATTTCAATTTTCTACATTTGCATTTCTTTTTGCTATAGAAATATTATTATGATGTAATCGACTTATATTCATTATTAATGAATTATTAAGTTTTTTGAAAAAAAATAGTAGTAAAATTTAAATTTTTAAATGCTTAATTATTTATATCTATTTAAAAAACTTAAAAAAAGTCCAATCAAGTGATAAAATTTACTAAAATTGATTTTTATGAACAATTATATTATACATGAATATGTAAATAGTGTATAAATATATAAAATAAAAATCAACAATATTCATTCACAAAAATAGAGCAATTAAATAAATCAAATTAAATTAAAAAGTATTATCTTTAGCCTCTTAATGAAAATGCTAGGATTATCACACATTTTTCAATACAAATAAAAAATAATATTCTCTCCATTCGACTTTAATAATAATAAATATGCATTTTATCTTGTTACACTTTAAATACTCATTTAAGATTTTGAGGCTATATTAATTTTTTTTTCAATTTTACCATTTTTTATTAGGTGTAATTTATTTTTATATTTACATTTAAGAAGGGCAATTTAGAAATTTCATCATATACTTTTAAAATGTCAATGAATTTCGATCATTTTCTTAATTTTTGTGAAAAGAGCAAATGTTGTCATTAACGTGGAACAAAAAAGTATAATTAAAATAATCAAGTCTAATAAAAATAAATTAAAATAGGAAAAGGTTGGTCACTCGTTTCCAAAAAAAAATAATTATCCCCAACTCGATGGCAAAAATAATAAATTATCCAAAAAATAATTAAAAAAGATGAGAAGGGAGAATGAGATTTTTCTTTATTTGGTTGGCAATTTAAGGCAAAATCTATCTGTATATCCCTTAGATTCACAATTAGATTAGAAATCAGTTCTATAGATTGATTTTAATTCACACATGTAAGGTCTGTATTGATTTTAATTCACAAATTCATATAAAAAGAGCATAAGAGGAGAGAATTAGGGTTTATGAAAACATATCTTAGCCGTGGGAACTTTGGGAGCCTTCGGATGAGGAATTTGGATCTGAATTTCGTCTTGCTTCTTAGACCAAATTAATTTGGAAAGAATAGAATTAAATTGATTGGACAGAAATCGAAAGTATAGTGACCAAATAATATTATAAACAAAACAACCCCAAATAATATCATTCTCTATCTTATTATCAAATTGAAAAGGGACAAATTATTACTTGAAAAATTAATATGTTCTGCCAATTTCAATTGATTTTTTTTTGTATTTCATTTTTTTTCAGAAGGGTTTTATTTGTATTTCTTGCTTGTCTCACTGAGATGTTATTATGTATTATCTTTTATTACCTATTAAATTAACACTTTTTTAAAAAGAAAAAAAAAGTATTAAGAAAAATAAACAAGAAAGAAAAAAAATAAAAAATTACTCTAAAATTTAATAATTTTTTTCTAAAAACACTGTTTAAAAAAATGATATTTAGTTATTAATTGAAATAATACTTTGTTGGTTTCTGCAATTTTAACATGGTTGTTGGGAAATTACAAGTTGTGTGGTGCTTCATTTATTTAATATAATTTTTTAATTTTGCTATTTTGAGAAGGAAGATCGGAATTCATTAAGAAGTGGCGAACTCAGCCATTACAATCAACTCAAAATGGTGAGATAATGGCGGAGCCAAGCATTGGAAACTCGACGCCATTACCTCCCCTTGTAATCTATTGCAATCTCGCCAAAGCCATAGGAAATATCTGTTTTAACCGTTGTATCACATTCGATCTTGATAATCCCCTCCATTGGTGCTGTCCAGGACTGAGCATTGCATTGTCTCTCTTGAGCCTCTACTTGAGGAAGATTTTCTGCATGCAGGTCCTTCCATGGTCTGTTGAAACTCATATACAAGTGAAGCTGCAAACTAAGTTATCTGCAAGATAGACATTTGTTTATTCTGGAGAACAATCCAATTGCGACGACGCCATGTCGCTCATGCTATTATAAGAATTAACTCAAATTGTTCGTCAGCCATGATTTGGCAAGTATCCATCAACCAATCTTTGAAGGAGCCATCAGGACCAGAAAATCTCAAGGTGCAACGGGCTCAGCTTTATGATTAACCTAATATGGAATTTTTAGTTGGTCCAAAAGTACATTATATAGTAACAGCAATTCCTTTAATCAAGTGGAATGTTTGAGACATTTTGGTAAATTAATTAGTTCATCATTTTGATTAAATTACTGTTAAATATATTATTACTATAATGATATTTTGAAGATGGGAAGAAAAAAGAAAAAAGCAAGAAAGCAAAGAATAATGAGAAGGTGATTTTGGTAATTAGAGTGCGATTCTTTGATTTCTTTATCTTGCTTTTGTCTTTTTCTCTCATGGTGAGAGAATAGAACTGTGTTATGGTCAACGGTGAAGAGAGATTGGACGGTGATAAGAATTTTGATTCAATTTCTGATTTAACATTTTGATGTGACTATATTGAATGTGATGCCAACCTGGCCCCATTCAGCCTAACATTGAGTTGCTGTTTGTTATTGCTAATAAGCTTGCCCTCAATGAGAATTCATCTGCCATTTCACTTGGATAGAAATTTATTATCCATTTTGGTTTTTTCAATTTCTACAATCTCGTATTATGCCTTGGTTCAGCCATTCATATTATTTAATAGCAGCTCAAAAAAGTGGTTAGCGGATAAATATTAATATTTAATAAAATCTTAACGGTGATCGTTGTTAAAATGTAACCATATAATAATTTTTATGTATTGTTTTTATATTATATAATGTATATTTTTTTACTTTAATGTGTTATATATATAAATAAATATATTAATTTAATATAAACTAGTATTTAATAGATTTACTATTTTTATTAATAATTAATTATAGGCAATAAAATGCAAATTAATTACCTTCCAAATCTCTTCTTGTTTTAACTTATAGAAAAGAACAAAAAGAACCTAATTAATTGCATTAATTAAGTGATGTTCGTGAAATGCATGGAATAAATGTAAAATAATAATTTTGATTGCAATGGTTTGTGGTCGTGATGTATTGATGGGGCAGGTGCATGTGCTCCCTCCTTATCAAAAGGACCGTTTGGTAGCCTTTCTTCTTCAAACACAACTTAGTCCAACGTGGATGGTAAGAAAGTGCACTCATACCCATCTTTTTTTTTTTTACCGAATGAAGTTAAAATGAATGAATTAACATTTGTGTTAGTGTTTTGTAGAGCTTAAATGAACATATTATAGAAAGTTATTCCTTTTAGAATTTGGTTTTGCTCATATTCAATAAAATAAATTGTTTTAGTAATGGATATTTGTTATAATAATTATCAGTTATTTTATTATCAATACATTAAAGACAATAATATTTTATAGTCCGTTCTTAAACAAACTCTAAGCACTATATAAATGACACGTCATTGAACACTATTGTTTTATTTTGACTAAGTAAAAAAACTAACGCTATATTTGACAATTGCTTTTTAAGTAGTGTTCAACTAGCTTGTAGAGGTAAGATAGCGTTTTGCAAAAAGTTAAAATTACCTCACGTAACATTTAACTTTTAGCGTTTCATAAAAAGCTACTCAAACAACTAACAGCTAAATGCTATTAAAACATGTAACAGCTACCAAAAAAATAAATTTTGCTGAATAGACCCTAAATGCTGCGTGAAAAGCTATTGCTGAAGAAAACTTTTAATATCTGATGAAAACTCTACTAAAACAAGCAAGTAAGCCGACAACTATATATTATTACTTTTGTTCCTATTTGACAAGTTAAACTCTCTCTTATTCGCATAACAAGTCAACTTTTCTTTCTTTTCATTGTTCTATTTTCTTATGGCTGAATCAAGTAACCATATACATTCTATATAGGATCTTTATGCTGGTTTGTCATTAGAGGAGACCAGGGGAGGTCAGTTGTGGAGAATGATGGGAAAGGATGGTGCTAGCCTAATTGATAGTTTGCTATGTTTGGTAGGAAGGGTATTGACTCAGAAATTACTAAACTTTATTCTTGCTTTTAAGAACACAATGGCATCGGTTTGGAGGCTTGTGCAAGGGATGTTGGCGAAGGATCTAGGGAGCAACACTTTTGTGGTCTAGTTCATCCATCACATTGACCTGGAGCGTGTTGTTTCAGGTGGACTTTGGAATTTCATGCAAAACCTGGCCCTCCTCAAACGGGTAGATGTGGGAGTCGATCCGAAGTAGGTGGAATTAATAAAAATTGATTTCTGGATCCAAGTTTATAATCTACCTATTGGTTTTTTGTCAAAGAAAATTGGCAAGGATGTTGGCAACCATATTAAGACTTTTCTCGAAGTTGATCCTAAGAATTTTTCTGGTATTTGGAGAGAATAAATGAGGATTCGTGTGAGTATTGATATTCACAAACCCCTTAAGTGGCGGATGCAAATTAAAATGGCGAGGGGAGATTGGCTTTGGATTAATTCACTTTTGGGGCATGGTTATGAGCCGATAATAGGCATGACAATTCCCATATCGAAGAAAAATGGTTGTAATCGAAGGCAGTAGCAGTAGGTGGTTGGCGAGTTGGGGAAGAGGTGGTCCCAATAGAGGTAGATCATGCTATCTTTTTTTGGATTTGGCTATAGTTCAGAAGCGCTCAAATTCCAATATTGGTGCGGTCTCTATGCAAATTATGCATGTGGCTATTCCTGAGTGTGATGAGGATACTAGTATTGGGGGTGTTAATGTTTCTACGGCAATTGAATCCTTAATTATTGTAAAATAAAAAAGGCAGCATTTAGAGGAGAAGAAAAAGGAGATTGTGGCAGTACTGGATTGTGTTTCCATTCCAAAAAACATTTTGGAGTTGGGCCCTAAAGACCAGGCCAGCCAAGACCAATGATTTCACTTTGCTAGAATTGTCACGGGGTTGGAAACCTATATACCATTGGTGAGTTAAAAGATCTCATATCTTTAAAACGACCCAAAGTTGTGTTTCTTATGGAGGTTCTAGTGGATTGGAATAAGATTGATAGAGTTTGACAAATGTTGGGTTTTAAGGAATTTTTGTTGTTAATCTAGTTGGGCATAGTGGTGGGCTTGCTCTCCTATGGAAAGATGGGCCTAGTTGTTCTCTTATTAGCTCCAATAACAATCATATTAATATCAAGGTATTGGTGGATGGGCTAGATCCCTTTTCAATTCACTAGTTTCTATGGTTTTCCAAGTCGGAATATAAGAAGACAATCTTGGCAATTGTTGGAATCTTTGTATGATAAATGTAATTTGTCGTGGGTGGTGGTGGGCAACTTTAATGATCTGTTGTCTCCCTCAGAGAAGTTGGGTCGGCATCTTCGTCCCTTATGGCTTTTTTAAGGATTCCAAGACATTATTAATAGATGTGATTTACTGGACATGGGTTACATAGGGAATTTCTTCACGTAGGAAAGGTCGGGGTACGGAAACTTGGTTTATGAGTGTCTTGATCGAGCTTTTTCTTCTCCTTCTTAGAACGCTTTATTTCTAGAAGTTTGTTTGTTTCATACTGAAGTCGTTCACAGTTATCATTGTGCTATTTTCTTGAATCTTGGTGTGACTTTCATCCGGTAAGTTCAACATCCCTTTTGTTTTGAGAACTCTTGGATCAGTGAACATAATATTCAAGCGATAGTGGCTGAGGCATGGGCATCAGGTGCTGGTCAGGAGATCAACTCTCAGATTCAATATTGTGGTGACTTTCTTGCTAAGTGGGGTGAGGAGAAAAAGTTATTATTTAAACGAAAGTCGTGCAAAAGCTGTGAATAGATGATTAAGCACAAGTATAAATCGAATGCTTGTTCTATTCAACTATACAAAATAGCTAAAGATGCGTATATGGAGGTGCTTAAGCAACAACAAGATTACTGGTAGCTACATGCTAAGGTTCAGCATGTAGCTACACACTATGGCTTCGATAAGGTTCAGCATTTTCATAATGAAGCTCTTATTCGTCGTTTCACTGTGGTCGATATTGAGGAAGTTGTTAAGGGGATGCCTCTGACATCCCGACCCGGCAAAGCGATCCTAAGAAGGTGGGTAGACCAAGGGCTCCTAGCGAGCTTCTAGGATGGCAGGCTAGCTAGGGTAGTGGAATGCGAGACACAGGAATGAATCAGATCATATATTGAAAAGGGGGTAACTAATCATCAGAGGCGCCTTTTGGTGGAATGGCTGGAGAGTTGGAAGAACTCTAGGGTTAAGCGTGCTCACTTGATAGAAATCCTAAGATGGGTGACCTCCTGAAAAGTTTTCATTTCACCTGCAGGACAAAATCGTGTGGGTCTTGCCGATCTAGTATGGGATGGATCCGGCTTGATCCAAAGCGAACAATTCCTTTGGTGGTTGGAGTCAGGGTGTTACAATTTGGTATTAGAGCCTGACTGCCTCTAGTAAATATATTGTTCATGGACAAACCACGCGGAAGCTGGAGGACTTGTGACATCCCGACCCGACAAAGCGATCCTAAGAGGGCGGGTACAATAATGGCTCCTGGCGAGCTTCTAGGATGGCAGGCTAGTTAGGGTAGTGGAATGCAAAACACATGAATGAATCAGATCATATATCAAAAAAGGGGGTAACTAATCATCAGAGGCGCCTTTTGGTGGAATGGCTAGAGAGTTGGAAGAACTCTAGGGTTAAGCGTGTTCGCTTGACAGAAATCCTAGGATGAGTGACTTCCTGGAAATTTTTTCATTTCACCTACGGGACAAAACCGTGCGGGTCTTGCCAATCTAGTATGGGATGGATCTGGCTTGATCAAAAGTGAACAATTCCTCTAGTGGTTGGAGTTAGGGCGTTACAATGCACCCCGACAAAGCACCTAAACTAGATGGTCTCAATCCGGGATTTATCTAAAATTTCTAATGCATGGTCAATGGAGATATTGGAAGGGCTTGTCTTGATTTTCTAAATGAAAATGGCGCATTACCGAGTAAAAGTCTGACTAATATCATTCTCATCCCGAAGAAAGGAAGTTCAGAGTATGTTTCGGATTTAAGGTTTATTTCTCTATGAAAATTGGTGGATAAAATAGTTAGCAAAGCTATGGCTAACCGTATGAAGTAGTGCCTCCCTAATATGATTTCTGATTTTCAAAGTGCTTTCATACTAGCGCAGGCTATTACAAATAATGTATGATAGATTATGAAGTTATACACTTTTTAAAGAATAAAACTCAAGGAAAAGATGGTTATGCAACTTTGAAAATTGATATGATCAAGGCTTACAATAGAGTGGAATGGCAATTTTTGCAGAGACTCATGCTTAAATAGTTTTTTTTTGTGAAGAATGGGTTGCTAAAATTATGAAGATGGTAACTACTGTCAGTTATCATATTCTTTATAATGGACGTGGTATGGTCCAATTATTCCATCGTGTGGCCTAAGCCAAAAGGATCCTATTTCCCCTTACCTTTTTATTATTTATGTCGAAGCTCACTCTTCCTTACTTTTGAAGTTCCAAGGGACTAGGCAATTACATGGGTGTCAGGTGGTTAGGTTGGCTCTGGTGGTTTTGCACTTATTTTTTTACTGATGATGCTTTTTATTTTTTCTTAAAGCAGTGCTTCCGGAGGCATTTATTATAAAGCACTGTCTTCATTCGTATCAACAGGCTTTTGGACAGTTGGTAAATTTCAATAAATCTAAAATTTTCTTTAGTGCTAACACTAGTGCTTCGATTAGTAGGTTATTTATGGTCTTGTTGGTATTATTCGAGGTATCCTTAATTCCAAATGTTTGGGGTTGCCCTCGATAATGGGTAAATGAAAGAAGGAGATGTTTGCTTATCTGTTTCATAAAGTTGCTAAACGAATGAGTGGTTGGAAGCAGAAGATTCTCTCGTATGCAGTAAGGAGATTATGCTAAAGTCTGTTGTCTAGGCAATGTCATCTTGCTTAATGAATGTTTTTCTTCTACCTTTTAGTATATGCGATTTGATTAAGAAGTCTATGAATCGTTTTTGATGGCATAAAGGCAACGGTGAGGGGTCTGGGCTTTATTGGTTCTCTTGGTCAAAATTGTGTAAAAAGAAGGGTGATAGGAGGTTTGGGCTTTAAATATTTACATGACTTTAATTTAGCGCTTCTGACAAAAGACGCCTAGAGGTTCACGCCCCGATGCATTGGTGCCTAAGCTTTATAAAGCGTGTATCTTCCCTGATGTTTCTTTATTGAAAGCGAATATTTGTAAGATCCCAGCTTCATTTGGAAAAGTGTTCAAAATAGTCTTCGTTTGCTGCGAAAAGGTTGCATTAAAAGAGGGGAAAATGGTAAAGATACCTTGATTTTTGATGATCCATGGCTGCTGGATATCACTTCTCCTTGTGTGAGGTCGAAAAACCATTATAGTATTGAGGATTTATTGGTTTTGGATCTATTATCTCCTGATACTAGATCATGGGATGAGGAGGTGCTTGTGTCTTCGTTTGCAAGTACTAAAGTTGATTGTATTAAGCAGATTCCTCTGGTTTGGTGGATAGGGATGATTCATGGAGTTGGTGGTGGGAGCCTAGAAGGAACTACACTGTGCGTAGTGGTTACCAATTGATTTATGATGAGCATATGATAAATACAAATGTTGATATAGGTTATTGGTAATCAGTTTGGAAATGTGATATCCCTGGGAAAGTCAAGAATTTTATCTGGAGAGCTATAGCGTTTCTTACGAGTTCTCACAAACTTATGATGTTGGCGTGTTGAGGTTGATACTATATATCTAGTTTGTGGTTTAGATGAGGAATTAGAGCTTATTTGATCTGGATGTGCCTGGTCGCTCAGCAGGTCTGGTCTGCATCTGATCCAAGTTAGTGGTTTGGCATTACATTTATTAAGATTTGGTTATCATCAGTGTTTCTGAAGGTCCCTAGGAGTCAGTTGGGTTTTGCTTTCATTATTGCATGGGAATTATGGTGTAATTGAAACAAAGTGGTGTGGAATAGAAAGTATTTGCTAACGTCAGTGATTCTCCGAAAAGCATTTAATTTTTGGCATGAATGCAATTGGGTTGCCAATCAGATAAGAGACCGAGGCAGTCGATGTTGTCCTCTTTCCTGTAAAGTGGAGTGTTTCGGCTCCTAATTTCGTGAAGTTGAATGTGGAAGTTGCATGGGATGCCCAATCTAGGAGAGCAGGTTTTGGTTGTATTTTATGTGATGACCAGGGGCAGTGTGTTGGTGGGGGATTTGTTGTTGCAGGGTTTGTGCTGTCAGCTCCTATGACTGAGCTTATGTGTATTTAGGAAGCATTGAGTTGGTTAAAGAGAGTGGGGAAAATGAATAATGTGGTGGTTGAAGCAGATTGTCTTGTGGTTATTCAAGCTCTTCATAAATCTTTTGACAATAATTCTTATTTTGATATTTTGCTTCATGATTGTAGGACTCTTATAAATAGTTCACTTCATTTTCCTTAGTTTTTGTGAAGAAATCAGCAAATTAGTGTGTCTATTCTATAGCAAGGGCTGCTCTCTTATGTCTAATTTATTGGAGTGGGGTTTTGTCCCTCCCAGTTTTATTCAAGATGTTTATTCTTTGATATTAATAATATTAGTATTAAAACCGCACGGTGCGCGAAGGAGTATTAAAGGATAAAATAATTTTTTATAATATCATTCAAAAATAACAAAATTATATAATAAAATGATCGTGAAATGCATTATAAAATTATATCTTATTGAGATATGCTAAAAAAAAGTTACAATACTAAAATATATCTTTTTAAGTATCTCGCAAAACCTTTTACCAATGTATATAATAGCAAAAGTCATACGTGAATGACCTAGGGGTGTCAAAATGGATAGATGTGTCAAGTTCGATATAGATTTTCCTAACATGCAACACAATTAGAGTTAACACAAATATGACTAATTTAATAATTAAATTAAATTTATCAACATGAATACGACCTGAAAATTAGGCAGGTGACACGAACACGACACGTTTAACCCGCATAATATCATAAAAACGCTGAGTGAGTCGTGTTGACCTATATACAATTTGTACAACCCACTTAATATCATAAATAGGTTAAGTGGATCACATGTTGACATGTATACAACCCACTTAACTTGCTTATATTTTAAAATTTTAAGCTATTTAACTTCATTCGTATTTAAAATAAATTTCCATACATAAAATGCATAAATTCTTTAAGATTCATAACTAAAATAGAAAGTACTACAACAATAAAATTTAAATAGGTTTTAGTTGGAATATTTATATCTAACACTAAAATTACATTTTCTTTTAAATAAATGAGTCACTCGCCTAACCCATCTGTCAATCCGTGACACAATACGTTTCTATTCATGTCCTAAATGAGTGATTCGTTTATGACACAATTTATTTAATCTTAATCCTAACTCATTTATTTTGCATGTTAGGCAAATGGTGTAAGCGTTTCATGATCCATTTTGACATCTATTATTGTGACTTGCATAAAAAAAATATATACAGACTATTAATGTATTTTTCAATAGTGATAATAATTTTAAAATTTTAATTAATTATATTGAAATAAGAAATTAAATATTTTTTATGTTTATAATTTATTATAAATGATTGTTTATTTCTTTAAAATATTAATGTATTATAATTATTAGTGCAATGTGTTCTAAGCATGTGGATGTTTTATTTATATTATTTATTTTTTTTAATATAAAGGACAAATAAAATTAATTGTTATTTATAAATTAATTTTTATAGTTTTTTTATTTTCCTTCTAATTTGATGAAATTATTTTTCTATGTATCCTTTTTTATTTCCAAATAAAATAGTTATTGCTTATTAACAATAGTTTAATATTCTTTTTTTTTTTCATTATCTAAAAATATAAAACTACTTATCTTCTTACAATTATTGTCATTACAAATTATCTCTTTACAATTGTGCTAATTCCTTACACTTGGCAATTTAGTCTAATACCATAAACATGTTAAGTAGATCATATTGACTCATATGTAACCCGTATAATCGGCTTAATATTATAAAAAGGTTAAGTGAATTGTGTTGACGTATATACAATCACTTAACCTGCTTATAATATTTTAGATTTTAATCTATTTAATTTCAATTGTATTTAAAAATAAATTTTCATGCATAAATTTTTCAATATTCATTACTAAAATAAAAAAGTAATACAAAAATAAAATTTAAATGGGTTTTAATTGGAGTATTTGTTTCTAACATTAAAATTACCTTTTCACTTTTAAATAAATGATTCACCAACGTGTTAACCTGCGACAGCACGTTTATGTTTGTATTCTAAATGATTGACTCGTTAATGACATGACCCATTTAACCCAACCTTAAATGTGTTAGGCAAATCATGTTTGCATATCATGATCCATTTTTACACCTCAAATATAATCTATATAAAAAATGATTGTTTATTTATTTGAATAATTAGTATATTATTTATTTAGTGTACTGTATTATAAATGTGTGAATGTGCTACCTTTTTTTTAAAAGATTGTCGTATATGATACGTTCCGTATTTCGTATCCGTGCAACCTAACTGGTAGTATATAAGATTACCCAATACACCAAGATAATCATTAAAATAAAAAATTAGGCATTTCTTCTTTTATTACTGGGGTTATTTGTATTTTGATTTAATTTAATGCATTATCTTGTAAGGATGTAACTCATAGATACTGTGATGATAAAAACTTTATCTAAAAATATAAAACAATTTATCTTCTTATAATATTGTTAAACAATTGTTGTTCTCTTATAATCAGCAATTTTAAAGGACTATACTTAAATTCTGCAACCTGCTGCATACACAGAAGCAGGAGTTTCAATGAAAAAAAGCAGATAATTATTAAGACAATTACCGAGTCTTTAAACAAGCCGCAGTAATGATTTTAAATTTCGAACTCAACTTTATATTTAACACACAATTGAATTCGGCGGACAAAATATAGGATTTTTGAAATTGTGCTTTAGCCTAACGGACAAGTTATATAAGAGCATGCGCAGTTCACTACGTATTAAATAGCCTAAAATTCACATGTTTTAACTTTTAAGCCTCCAATTTTCAGTCTTTGATCCAAATACGTAAGTCCCTTTGTTGTCTCTTTCCAATGCATCTCCTAAAGACTCAATCATCATATGTTTTTTTTTTTTTTAAATAATAATTTATTTAAACAAGTTCTTTAGTACCTTTTTCTCTTTGTCACTTAAATGTAAGAATAGTAGTACAAACTATGCATCTCATTCACATGTTAAGCAATTGCAACATCTTCGTCAACTTGCATCAAATACCTTTCACCTACTTTACTTGCCATCCACATTCTTTTTAAGGGACAAAGGAAATAATCTTACCTCAACTCTCATGTACAACCATTTTAATTCAAATGAAGAGAATTTCGGACCATATATTGAGGGGAAGAAGAATAAAAATAATATTTTTTTATTTTCAAAAATAAATTATTTTAATATTTTAAAGAGTAATAAATTATATTTTTTCAATATTATCTTTATTTACATTAGATACACTAAATACTCTTGCAAATAACTATTACTTTTGAGATAAAGGATAATTTAGAACAAATTATCCTCGATTTTGTTATAATCTAAGAAAATTAATTTTTTTTAATTCACGTGCAAAAACCTTAAACGATTTATTAGAACAAAAGAAGTGACATTAAAAAAAATAAAAAAATTGATTGGCACAGTGTATGAGACCACCGGATGTAGGTAAAAAATTTCTTTAATTTTATTTATTTTCTGAAGCCGGTGGGTGATAATCTAAACCTAATTTCATAATTACTCTTTAGAAATTTTTCTAATTCACTCAAAACCCAAAATGACATGATTCAAATATGCCTAAACAATAAAACAAGGATGCTCAAGCCTAAAATGGCCTAACCTAAACTTATCCAACCCAACCGGATTGCAGCCTCATATGCCTAATACAGTAGCTACGAACTCTCTCCACTCAATGGAAATTAATGACAATACAAGAGATTATTATTAATAAAATGTATTTCTGTTTGTTCCCCATTTTATGTTGGTAATGGTTGGACTATTGAGGGTTAGTAAAGGATGAACATTTATTCTCCTCAAAGAGATCACATTAGTCGGATTAAACATTTACTAGTTAAATAGTTTAAAAAATATCGCTATAAAAGTTATAATAACTACGTACTAAACCGATATTTTATATTAAAAAATTAAAAATTTCAAATCTTATTATTATTTAGTCTACAGTATTACTCAAATATTTAATTTTAGAAGTGCTGATACGTCTCGTAAAATTTGAAATGCCCATAAATTTTTTGTGAAAACTATAAAAGTGAATTTATGGATTTAGAATTTTCTCTTTTTTTTTTTCATACCCTAAAAAGCTATAGCGAAGAAAATAATCCCTGACCCTCATGGATGCATGAATAATTTACTTTTGCAGGGTATTACTAGTTAGAAACATAGCTTTAATTAGCAATATACCTTACCCTAAGCAACCAAAAAACACAAATTAAGCTAAAAAAATATAAAAAAAAGGCAAGATACGTAGTATATAGCAAGCTATTGTGTTTCTATAAATAAGTCCCAAATGAACAATGAATGTGAAACTTAAAAAAAGTGCTTTCCAAATTCATCAAACACTTTGGAAACAAATGAAAAAGAGCAAATGCATGAGTTATTGTGTTTTGAAAAAAGAGGGAAAGAGGTTCTTTAATTAGAAACTTAGAATGCTTAATAATAGATTTTTGGTCCCATGGGCAATTGCCAAGTGGCCTAAGGAGAGGGGCCAACAACTTTTTATTTTTATTTTATTTTTTTATTTTCCTCTTTTTTAGTGGTAGATAATTGGATAGATAATTATTAAAATTGAAGTAATTAGATGAAATAAATTGATTTAATTAAATTAAAAAGTCCGTCACTATGACTAAAATGATTTATTCTCTCATCCTATTTCGTTTGCTTGTTATTTTCCTTCTAGCTGTCACAAAATATTTATAATTTTTTTAAATTTAGATATACAAATAATAATTTTTTTTAATAACTTTTATAATTATTCATTGTATGAAAGATTTTTACTAATATCTTAATGAGTTAATGATAAAAAAAGATAAAATAATTTTTATTAACTAAATTCTTAATATACGTGTTTTATTAAATTATGCAAATAAAATAAGACAAATGAAGTGGTTATTTTTAATTATAAAATAAAACCCATAAACGATATATGATAGATAAAAATTAACTAAGAGAATAGGTTAATCTAACATATGTTTTATGCAAAATAAAGTTAACAAATATCATATAATTCCAATAAATTCTCAATTAGACTTATATTAGTAGAAATTAAATTTTTTAATTTTAATTTGAAATAAAAGTCTATTTGATCCGTAAAGTTATTTAGCAGGATAAAAAAAAATCAAATTTGACATTTTGGGTAAATTTAGCTTTTGAATTTGTATAAAATGATTAAAAATTTAATTTCACTTTTTAGGCTAATTTAACCCTTAACTTATTTTGATTTTTATAAATTAATAATTGATTTAATTTAACATGATTAGTTTTTTATTCCTCTCAATTTCATATTAAGAACACTCATATTAAATTTTTTTGACTAACTTTTGAAACAAATTTACGAACGAGAGAGTAACTTAAACAACCTAAAATATGTTTTATGCAAATTAAACTTACCGAATATCATACTATTCCAATAAATTCGCAATTACAAGTAGAAATGAAACTTTTTAATTTTAAGATTTCAATTTTAATCATTTGGTTAAAATTCTAATTGGTGGGTCCGAAAAAACTTTATTTTGTCTCTTTCACGTGCCCTAGCTTTGATAGGAAATAGCATTTTTCAACTTACATTTGCTGTTTCCAATACCAAAAGCTACAACACACCTAAACCATGCTCTGAAGTGACCTTAATTTCTTTCTTTCCTTTTTTTTTTGAATTCCTTTTTAACAATTAACGTAAGTGACCTTAATTAAGGACGCGCTTTTTGTTAATTAAAAGTGTTAAGTGTCTCGTCAACAGAACGTTTGAAATAAGAAATCGAATGTTGAATTTTTATAGACGAAAAAAATTCCTATAAAAAGTATTTTTTTTTTATAAATTTGACGTGTTAATATATTATAAAAAATAAAAAATAAAATTATGTCTAGATACTTAAATTATGAATATATTAGCATGATTTGAGGATACATTAGACGAAATTTGATTTATTTTTTTAATCATTTTTCACACCATACATTAAACTATTTTTTAACAAGAAATGTGTGGCGCATGAAGGTAGAGAATTAGTTGATGCAATAATTTAACCTTGAAAATTAGAAAATTGGACATAATTATATATGTGTACATATATATTTAAATATATTAATTCTTACTCAGTGTCAATAACTAATAATAATAATAATTGGATATGCCACACATAAAACGACAGTTTTGAAAATCTTCTCCCGTTTTATCTGACATATCCCGAACCAAACGACACTAAAAGATCAGATACGTGGATTTTATGGACGTTCAAGTCGCTCACTCCCTCACTCTATTCCCACTCCATGTTTGTTTAATGAATGTAATATTCATGAGAGCGTGCTCTACACGGTGCAATGCAAAAAGCAGCTTGGAACCTAGGGTTTATAAATATACATATATAACCTTTCTATTAAGTCATTTCTATAAGTTAACGCGCAAGAGGGAGAGAGTGTAATACACCCGCAATGAATGGGTAGAAGAAGAA
This sequence comes from Jatropha multifida, assembly GCA_948099535.1. Classification (NCBI taxonomy): domain Eukaryota; kingdom Viridiplantae; phylum Streptophyta; class Magnoliopsida; order Malpighiales; family Euphorbiaceae; genus Jatropha; species Jatropha multifida. The sequence continues at coordinate 40,909 of CANUEX010008169.1, forward strand.
GAAGCTTGCAAAGTGAATGAAAGGTGTCATGTGACTTTAGAGAGCACATATAAAATTACAAAAACTAGAGAACAAAAGTCTTTAATTATACTCTTTCTTTCTCTCTCTACAGTATAGTTTCCATCTCACTCCAATAATCATAATAACTATACTAGAGAGAGAAAGACAGAGGAGATGGAGTGAGAGGTAGAGAGGAACCCACCTCATATATTTTTTGCTTTCTAGTAAATCATATAGAGAAAGTGTGCTTGTGCGAGAGAAAGACATTAAGAAAAGAAAGAAAAAGAACAAAAGAAAGAGAAGTAGAAGAAGAGAAGTGGTCATGATGATGGTGATTATGAGAGAGCAAGAGAGAGAGAGAGAGAGAGAGAGATAGAAAGGTAGGCAATAAATAAAAACACAAAACAAAATACAAAGATAGAAGAGAGAAAAAAAAAAAGGAAGAAAACTTAAATAGAGAGAGTAATGTGTAGAAAGAAGAGTAGTTGCATTTCTTTACTTTCTTTGATTTCGTTCTTTCTCTCTCTCTTATGAGTTCTCTTCTGGTCACTGTTGTCTGTTCTGCTGCCTCCAAATCCTTATCCTTCAGCCATCTCTCCTTCTCAAAACACTAAAACTTTTCCTTTTCCTTTTCCTTTTCTTTTTCTTTTATCTCTCTCACTCGCTAACGCCAAACTGACAGTTGGGCATGTTAACATATACAAGTATATATATTACATATTGCCAACAAATACCCATCTCTCTCTCTCTCTCTCTCTCTCTAAACAAGCCAGAACCTATCAGCAATGGCAGCATCCAGTCCTACTTAGAGAAATAAAGATACAAACCCAACAAACAAGATCTCTCCCTTTCTCTCTCTGATACAATTTCAGAGCCTTTGACCCCACTTTCACTTACATAAAACGCCTACATACATATATATCCATAGATTTTCAGTCTCATCCTTTCTCAACTCTCTCTCTCATCTATGATTGTCATAAAAAAACGGTTTTTAGACACACATATATAACGAATTATTATTATATGTGTATATAATTTAGCTTGTATCTTTCTTTGAAATTATATCAAGACAATAGATTTTTCATTTTGCAGTAGTAGTTGTGGCTACTACAAGGAGTAGACAGCTTCTATCTGACTCCGGTGCCTTTGCAGATTGGGCTGGCTCGTCTTCTTCTTCGGCCATCCGTGCCGCTGGCCCGGACGATTTGTCTCTCGGCTTCAATGCCGGTCCCACAGCAGCAGCCGCGGCTGCTACTGCTGCAGCTGGAGGCGGCCCCACCGGCCCTTCTTGGCCTGGTGCTGCTAGACCCATTAACTATGGTATTCCTCCTGAGATGGGTATGTTTGTTGTGGCTCCTGCTGCTTCTTTTAATCATCACCACCATCACCAACAACATGAATCAAATATTAATCTTACCAATGATCCCATCAATGGGTCAAATGCGGCCGCAGCTGCTGCTGCTGCTACTGCCCTTGGTGTTGGAGTTGGTGTAGGGGTTATTCCGCTTCTCACGGCGGGTCCATGTCTCGCGTCGCAAAACATGGATGATCAAGATTTATTGAATAATGGAAGAAACAGGATTAGTGGAATTCAGTTTTGGCAAAACCAGCACAGCCAATATAATATCAAGAAACCTACTGGTTCTATTCTTGATCATCATAATAATTCTTCTTCACCGAATCTGCTTCAAACCGGTATTAATACAAGCTCCGGTGGTGGTATTGGTGGTAATTCAATTTCATCTGGAACAACAACGTGTCAAGATTGTGGAAACCAGGCCAAGAAAGATTGCACACATAGAAGGTGTAGGACTTGTTGCAAGAGTCGTGGTTATGATTGTGCTACTCACGTGAAGAGCACGTGGGTACCTGCTGCTCGGAGAAGAGAGCGCCAGTTAATGGCATCTGCAGCCGGTGGTGGTGGTGCTGTGTCATCTGGGTCTACTTCTGGGATAAAGAAACCTAGACTTTTAAATTCACAGACTACCACTTCTCATACTTCCACTTCTAATACTACTCCACCAAGAAGCTTTGATACTATCTCTAGTCATCAAGGTTTGAGTTTTAAATTGTCTGATGTTTTGTATGTTCATGTTTTTGTTTTATACATGTATATATATGAAAACGAGAGAATTTTAGGGTTATACCAAAAAAAGCTGAAATTTTATAGTAGGGTTTGAAAAATTGTGTGCAGATGCAAGTTTTAAAGAGGCATTACCAGGGCAAGTACGCGCACCGGCGGTTTTCAAGTGTGTTAGGGTGACAGCAGTCGATGATGGTGAAGATGAATATGCATATCAGGCAGTGGTAAAAATCGGTGGTCATGTGTTTAAAGGTTTTTTATATGATCAAGGAGTTGAAACAAGAGATGGGTTTCCTAATATATCTGAATTGCATTTGGGCGGCGGCGGCGGTGATGGAGGAGGAAGGAATGGAGCCTCTTCGTCGTCTCCCATCCTTGATCCTACTGATGTTTATGGTGCATCTGGTGGTGGACTGCTTGGAGGTTCAAGTTATGGTAATCCAATAAATTAAGGTTTAAAGATCGGCAATTATTTAAGTCTAATTTTCCTTTTGTTCCACTAATTACTATCAATAGGATTTTTGGTAATTTGCTCGTTTAGATTTGTGTCCCTGTTGACATATATCTTTGAAATTCTCAGCTCCTTGGTTTTGGTTTTCTTGTTCCCCATTTGTATTTATTGTCTCCAATGTAATTGCACTGAAAGGAGGATCACTATATGCCAGAGAAGCTGCATATTCCTACTACTAGAGTAATTCCTGTAGAAAATTTAGAGAAGATGGATAATAAAAGGCAAAGAATTCTGTTCTTCTAGATATACCAGTTCTTAAAAATTTGTGATGATAAAATCAGTATGCTTTCTTGAAGTTGTAGCCTTCCTTTTACTTTTTTCTTTTAATTTTTAATGTTCTTGATCTTTTTGTTCATTAGAGTTTTCTTTGACAAAGGTGAGATCAACAGTATAAAGTATTTTCCATCATCAAAAGACATTTTGGCGTAAACCATAACTTTTGTGTGTTGCAATTTTGTCTTGCCCTTACTCACTATTCCACTCATGGCTTTAGACATAAATGGTCTATTTTTGTTCTAAAATTTCCCCATTTATACTGTATATATGTTATTTGTTCCCTCATTTGTATATTGTTCCAATCATATACCTTTCAAATTTTTGCAGGCTAACATTGAGTTGCACCATTTTATCTTTCATGTTGGGTTAATTTGTTTAGATTGGTTCTTGATCAACTAGAAGTAAATGTGGAATCCATCATTATTGTGCTGCTTTTAGACTTTAGCATGAGAAGTAGTTGTAATGTCACTATCATTTATTGCCAAACAAGAACAAGCATTACATGGATGTCCTTTTCTACCCACTTCACTTCTAGCATTTTTGTAATATGGACAACAACCTGGCAATTGCATGCATTCATGAACAGTGTGTATTTGCTTCTGCTTGCTACCCCTCTATTAGAAATGTTTCCTACCGAATCTCAGAATTAGACTTGTATCCCAACTTTGTATTATGATCGCACATTTTAATCTTTGCAGCTTTGTCTTTGTTTCTTAGAAATTCTTAATTTTGCATCAATTATTCCATTTGTTAATCCATTTTGCTTCGATTCTGTACTTGCCCTTTGGTTTTGACACGAGCCGAAGCTGATAATACGAACTTTTTGTGGTCTGCTGAATTGGATTATTGTTTATTTCTGTTCCCCATGTTGTGTATATGCAATGTATGGAATAATATGAACAATATTCTAAATCTAAGTGGGTTTTCTCATTGTCCTCAGTAGGGCACTAGGTGTCATTTGCGCCTGTTGGGATGATAATTGTTGTGGATGTCTGTAGTGTATTTACATATACTTTTTTCCTTGAGATTCTTCACATATATGGGCCTTATCCTTTTAGATATAATTTTGTATAGAAATGTTGACTAATGTGGATTTACTAAAATGATGCATGTATTTAATTTTTGCTTGGCTTTTAATTTCCGTCCACTGACATGTTGTCCTCCATTTGATATCTTCATTTTGTTTATAATGGATATATATATATATATATTATCTTGTGAGTTATAATCATTCCCTTTCTGTCTATATTTCTTATATATAATGTTATTATTTGATACACTGTCTACCACATTTGTAAATTATGCATGTGTAATGGGATAAAGATGACCCTATTGGAACCTGTTGCCTCCTTTAGTTCTACCTTTTCTTCTCTTTTTTTTTTTCTTTTTTTTTGTGAATTATCAGACACCTTGTGTGTATTTTAGATGACAACACTGTACTGTGTCCATAATCTGTTGACAGATCAATGTGTGTAGTAAGAGAGTATTTATAAAGTCAGTGTCCAATTGCTTATTAATCCATAATTTTATGTTATTTGTCTGCATTTTTATTTGGCATTTTGTGAAGTTACATGTTGAGGCATGTTAAAGTTTATTCTACCATTGATAAGATATAGGTCTTATTTCCTACCGTGTTTGTTCATTTCTGGGTTCATGAGTTTTTATGTATATATAGCGAAAGTGTCTGTTTGCTGCCTGGTTTTGAAGAAAAGTTGGTGTGCTGCTTCCCCACTCTACTTGGGTAAGAATATATCACCTTTCTTTTTCCTGTCTAACCATTGTATGCACATATATAGGAAGCTAAATAACATAGATGACTAATTGAAAATGGATAAATACTATCAGAGACTGTTTGAAAAGAGGGTTTGTAATGAAAAATTCTTGCCTGCACTAGTAAAAGCAATTGGGTAAGTTGTAGTTTGAGAAGTAGTTTTTGTAAGGGCTCTTTTCTCCTTTTTTTTTTTCCCAGTGAAAAGAAACATATTCATTTTTTGCTCCACATGTTATTATCATTTAGCCAGGCTGTTTAAACATAGTGCAGGCAACACTTTCTCCTCTCAAAATAGTTGTTTGAATTCTCTGTCATTGAACATAAATTAATGATTTGAAATTCTGATTTGTTGAGATTCTGTTTATGGTTGATGAGTACGAGCTGTAGTGGACTTTTGCATAACACATTTTTTGTTATTTAGTCTCATTCATAACTTGTAATTATAGTAAAAGATGAAGAAAAAGAAGATGCCATTTCATATCTTGCAATTTTCATACCTTCACACCCAAAATAAATGAGGGCAATGAATGACCATTTTCATCTTGTCCTTAGTGTTAGCTTCTGAAGTTTACTGATGGAATATAGTGGCCTTTAATTCTATTCTAATGCCTCCTACAGTTTTAACTCTTGTTTATTCGAAATGCTTATGTATGATCCTGATGGGCTTGTTCTTGTGCATTACAATGTCATTAGCATGCATTTTTGAATTTCTGACTTTGTTTAACGTGATTCCATCATTTTTGCCATGCTTGTCCTCTCTTTTGTCGATTCTTGAAAGGTACAATAATTTACTATTCTGAGATTGACATTTTTTTCTTACGTGGTGGAAAAATCTGTGAATGTTTTGTTATCTTACAATATACAACCTTACTCTTTTTTCTTTTTACCTCTTTTTCTTGGCGGCATTTCTTTGACAGTATTCATTTCACAGTAGCAGTTACTTATATTTTATATTTTCTTTTTGTTTATGAACGTTTCCTGTCTTCTTTATTCTAACAAAGCTGATCGAGTTGCCATCCTTTGATTTTGAATTGCAAATATCAGTTTCTGTGCCATTGTTTGAAGTATTGGAACACCGTACGTACATGGCAGATTCTTTACGATTAACTTGGAAGTCCTTATATGTACCCCGTTATGGTTTTTACTTGCAGTTGGTCTATTTCCTTGTTAGTTTAGCATTTTTTTACATTTAGGAGAAGTAACAATAACAAGTTGCTAGTTTCTCCTTTATCAGTATAGTAATGGCTTGTGAAATTGACAATAATGGGTAATATTTGAATTGGTTTTGAACTTTAAAAAACAGAACTTGCTAATTGCCAATAACTGAGCTCATGTGTGTGTGTGCGTGTGTAAAGAAAATTATAAAAATTATATTATAAAAATAGAAAAATTAAATAAAGAAAGAAAATTATTTTTTAAAAAAAAGAAAATTATAAGCAAAAAATAATGATAATTAACACATTAAAAATTGTATTTTATTTTATTACCTTAATTTATAATTTCACAAATATGAATATATGAAAAATGTAACAAATAATTACTAATTATTTGATAAAATAAAAGAAAAATGTAGAGCATATAACTGTATTAATATCACGTTTATTAATATCTATAATATATAATATTAATCTTAATCATTTAAGTTGTATTTGATTTAATATAAGTATGTATAATATTACATATAATATTAACTTATGTATATGTAGATAATATTTTGTTCAATAAGTTTTAATTAAAATAATTTTCTCGTTACACAATCAACTTACTAAATTAAAAACTATAACCATAATCTTTTGAAATAATAATTATTTTATTTTATTAGTCAATAGAATTTAAATTTAGATAGGATTTATATTTATTTTATTAGCCAATATCATTTAATAGTATTTTTATGGCTAATGAAATTATTAATGTGTTAGATAATTGTTTTTCTTATACTCAGACAAATTGAGAGGCTAATGTTAACTTTCATTTAAAATAAAGTGCTTTACTTTTATATATTATTAGTATTAGCACCCACACGATACGCGGAGTAGCATTAAAAAATAAAATAATATTTTATAATATCATTAAAAAATAATAAAATTATATAACAAAATAATCGTTAAATACATTATAAATATCCGATTAAAAATAAGTATCCAAATCTATATAGAAATTCATTTTTAATAATCAGACTCGTCCCGAACTCAATTATAATTATCTATTTAAATACTCAAATCCGTTTACGTGTGTATATATATATATATATATATATATATATATATATATATATTTATATATATTTAAAAATAAAAAATAAGTATAAATTATTAAATTTTTATTTTTATTTAATAAAAAAATATAATATAAATATTAAATATAATTATAGCATTAATATAACTAAAAGGGGGTGTGTGTGTCTATATATATATAAAATTTTTTTTATAAAAATAATTATTTTAAATATTTTTAGAATATTAATTAAACGGATAACGAATAGGAAGTACCTGAATCCTTAAACCCAATCCAAATCTGATATGAGTAGTAAAAATACTATTCGAACCTATCCTAAACTTGTTTATTCACTACCCAAATTCGCTAAAATTATATTGGATCTTATTGAGTATTCACCTAGTTAAATAAAATTGTCATCCATAATTGAGATATGCTTTCTTAAGTATCATCCGAAATTTTTCACTAACAATAGCAAAAATTATATATGATATGATCTATATAAAAAAATGCAAGCACACTATTGATGTATTTTCAATAATGATAGTAATTTTTAGAATTTAACTAATTATATAGAAATAAGAAATAAGGCATTCTTTATTAGTATATTTATAATTTATTACATATGATTATTTATTTATTTGAAATATTAATGTATTACTTATTATGTGTAATGTGACATAAGTATATGGATATCGTACTTGTTTAAAAATTATTAAATAATATATATTTTGGTATCTTGTGTCCCGTATCCGTACAACTTAACTCCTGATATATGAAACTATTTCATATACCAAACTAATCAATCAAAATATTTTTTTTAATTATCAATAAAAAGTGAACTGTTTTTTTAAATTTATTTTCATTTTTTTAAATAAGAAATTAAGTTTTTTTTATTTATTTTATGTTTATAATTTATTACAAATATTTATTTATTTATTTAAAATATTAATGTATTACTTATTCTGTGTTGTGTGTTTTAAGAGTGTGCATATCGTACTTTTTTAAAAATTATCGTATTTTGTACGTTCTCAAATCTCATGTCTTGTGTCCATTTAACCTAACTCCTGATATATGAAACTATTCCGTACATTAAGCTAATCAACCAACCTAAGCATGTGAATGTTTTATTTTTTAAAAATTATTTCTGTAAGCGTGTAGATTACTTATTAATTGTTCTATAATAAAAAATAAATTAATATTAATGTATTAATATATTAGTGTCTTTGGTATAGATATTAACCTTAATTTTATTTTATATTTATAATTCATTATACATAATTATTTATTTATTTAAAATATTAATATATTACTTATTATGTGTAATGTGTTACAAGTATATGGATGTCCTACTTATTTAAAAATTATTAAATCATGTACATTTTCGTATATTGTGTCCCATGTCTGTGTAACCTGGGTCCTGATAAATGAGACTATTCCATATACTAAACTAATCAATCAAGGTATTTTTTTAATTACCAATAAAAAGTGAAGTGTTTTTTCTTAAATTTGTTTTCATGTCATTAAAATAAGAAATTAAGTTTTTTATTTATTTTATGTTTATAATTTATTATAAAAATTATTTATTTATTTGAAATATTAATATATTATTTATTCTGTAGAGTGTGTCCTAAGATTATGGATATCATATTTTTTTAAAAAATTATCATATCTTTTGCATTCTCATATTTCATGTCCTTTGTGCAACCTAACTCTTGACATATGAGATTACTCCATATACTACTAAGCTAATCAATCAAGATTTTTTTTAATTATTAATTAAAAATAAAATGTATTTTTTTTAGTTTGTTTTCTCATTGAAACAAGAAGTTAAATTTTATTTTATTTTATATTTATAATTTATTATGAATGATTGTATATTTACTTGAAATATTAATGTATTATTTATTTAGTATAGCGTGTTTTAAGCATGTTAATGTCTTACTTTTTAAAAATTATTTATGTAAGCATGTGAATTATTTATTAATTATTTTGTAATAAAAAATAAATTTATATTAATATATTAAGATATTAGTGATAATCTTTTTTTATAGAGATTAACCTTAATCTCATTTTGTGTTTATAATTTATTGCAAATGATTATTTATTTATTTGAAATATTTATGTATTACTTATTATGTGTAATGTGTGATACATATATGGATATTCTACTTGTTTAAAAATTATTAAATCATGTACATTTTTGTATTTTGTGTTCCGTGTCCGTATAACCTAACTTCTGGTATATGAGACTACTCCATATACCAAGTTAATCAATCAATGTATTTTTTTAATTACTAATAAAAAGTGAAGTGTTTTTTTCTTTAAATTTGTTTTCATGTCATTGAAATAAAAAATTAAGTTTTTTTTTATTTTGTGTTTATAATTTGTTATAAATGATTATTTATTTATTTAAAATATTAATGTATTACTTATTCTGTATTGTGTGTTCTAAAAGTGTGGATGTCGTTCTTTTTAAAAAAATTATCGTATCTAGTACGTTTTCATATTTTTTGTCATGTGTCCGTACAATTTAACTCTTGACATATGAGACTACTTTATACACCAAGCTAATTAACCAAGGTTTTTTTAATTACTAATTAAAAATGAAGTTTATTTTTTAAATTTATTTTTATTTCGTTGAAATAAGAAATTAAGTTTTATTTTATTTTATGTTTATGATTTGTTATAAATAATTGTATATTTGCTTGAAATATTAATATATTATTTAGTTAGTGTAGCAAATTCTAAGCATGAATGTGTTACTTTTTAATAAATTATATTTGTAAGTGTGTAGATTACTTATTTTGATATATTTGTGTTAGAGATAATCTTTTTTTATAGATATAATTAATATATTAATATTAATATGTCTTATTTATTAATTGTTTTGTAATAAAAAATAAATTGATATTAATATATTAGTATATTAGTGTTAGAGATAATCTTTTTTATAGATGTTATTTTGATTATGACATTATCCAAAATAACTTATTTTTTTATAATTGTGTCTTATCTTCTTATAACTGTCTTAAATAATTGTTGTTCTATTAACATTTGGCTTTTTCAAAAATTTACACTTGGTATCTTCACAATGCAAATTGCTCTGTTTTTAAATATATATAGACTAGCAATATCACTCTGTATGCATGATTTAAAAAAAATTTTAAGAAAGAAAGATTTTTGAGTGAAATTTCTTTCATTATGCTTTTTTTTTTCTCAAAACTTCTTTCATTATGCTATTAAAAAAATATAAATACAAATAAATCGATAGCTAAAAAAAAAGAAAAATTATAATTTTATCCCTATAATTTATCATAAATTATTAGTCTATCCTTACATTTTGAAAAATACACTATAATGTCCTTATACGTTTTTATCCTTCCGTCCATTTTGTTGCAATTTAGATGTTAATTACAAGAGAAAAGACAATATTGCCTCCTCACTTGCATTCAGATTGATGTCTTGAAAGTGGATTCTAGCAAACGATGAAGCCAACTTGAATAAAAAAACCCTAGAAGCCAATTTGAACAATGTAATTAAAATTGGATAGCCACACAAGTAAAGAAAATAACGAAATAAAATGAAAAAAATTATTTATTGGTAGATAAGAACAAACTCTTTCAATTGGGATACTAACTCTTTGTTTTCTCAATGGTTCTTTGGCTTCCATTTAAGTTGGACTTTTCTAAATCTTCAGCGGAGTTGTTGAATTTGACTCTTTAATTTGCTTCTAGTTTTTTTGTTTTACAGCAACATGCTCCTGTGAATGTTGGAGGAGGCCAAACCATTGGAACTTTATCTCTTTGTTGCCCTTTTGGGAGAACACCGAACACTATTGTTCCCAAGAAATTAGTTTGACAAGGCTATATGTAAGAATCTCACTTGGTCTCTATGATTTGATGGACTGTTTGTTCCGGTACACTAGTTTTGGAAAGAGACTGCATCTAAAAATCTCTATCAGAACAAAATTTTGTTCAAATTCTCAATTGAAAGATGATTAGCTCAAGAAAGTATTTTGAAAGTGTAAATTAATTGACAAAGATGACGAAAATCTGCAAAAAAATAAAAAAAAGAAAACCATTCATAAATATTGGAGTTGTTTGGTATCCGAGAAAATGCAAGGAAATCTGAATAAGTGGATTTATGAAAGTTGGAAAAATAAGGATGTTTCAAAGATAAATATTATATCTCTCTTTTGACTACATACTTTCCCTTTTGACTTGTACTATAAAAGAAATAAAATAGATGGAAGGACAAAATTGTGTAACGGAAACAAATTATAAGGATATCGTAATAGTTCTTTAAAACACAGCGATACACTAATAATTTATGGTGAACTATAAGGATAAAATTATAATTTTTTCTTAAAAAAATATAGTCATTGTTTTTTTAGTATGAAAGAAAAATTAGTAGATAAATATGTGTTCCTAAATATAGATTAAAAATGTTAAAATTTATGGAGAGAGATAAAGATGGAAGTAAAATAGAAGACGGTAGAATTCATTAATTTGGTTTATTTTAAAATTAATATAAAAAATTTCTTATATCATTAGAATTCATAAGTAATTTATTTAAATAATTAAAAATTATATAAATCATGATATGCATATTTTAAAATATTTTACTCCATAACTAATCAATTATATTTAATATCATTTGGTTTGATAAATAAATAATTAGTCAATTTAGTTTTAAATAATTTATTTTAAAATTATTATAAAACAATATCTGTTAGTATCATTACAATCTATTATCATTAAAAATTATATAAATTATTACTAATATATTATTAATTAATCAATTGTATTTAATATAGTTTAATTCAATCAATAAATAACCATTAATTCAATTTATTTTCAAATAAATATAAAGGTAGACAATCAAGGCATCACACATGCCATTAATTTGGTATCCTATGTTGTATTCACATAATTATAAAGCATTTAATAAACATTATTTAAAATCCTATGTGGCAACACCAGAAGAAAATCTGTCTGCTTTATATATTATATATATTTGGAAATTTTTTATTTTTTAGATCTTAATAATGTTGGGAGTTATTTATATAGTCAAATAAAAATTTATGAGTTTGAAATAACTATTTCATTTAATGGAAAAATTTTTATTATGTTAATTAATTATTTAATCATTTATGGTCTGGTCTCCTCAATGTTAATGACAACCCATAACTTACTAAAGTCCAATAGTCCAAAAAGCCCAATAGGCCGAAGATCGTCCCTGATCAGTGGCATAACTTAATTTTTTTTTAGTACTGCATAGCACTAAATAATAATTACAATTGACATACTTAACAATTAAATATTTGTCTATAATTACTATTATTGGTCTTCGTATGCTCTCGTAGCATGGTTCATTTCTTTTAGGGTTCATTGGTTTGTGCCGTTTCTCTAGCTTCAATGGAGCAGGAGTTTAGTCCTCTCTCTCTGTATGATGATGAGGACACTTGTTTATCGGTTGGCCCAAGACAACAAACAGTGCCGAAATCATATAATTTTTGCCTGGTGGGAAGTTTTCTTACATACACTAACATCAATTTCCAAACTATGAGGAGCATTTTTGCTGATCTTTGGCACCCGTTAGGAGGAGTCACTATCACAGATTTGGGAGCTAAACATTTTTTATTCAGATTTAATAATCATATAGACTGGGAGCGGGTAGCATTGGGTGCTCTATGGACCTTCAACCGTCATTTACTAGTTTGGAGTTCGATTAAAAAAAGTGAAAATCCTTTGCATGTTCCTCTCCTGTATGCTGATTTTTGGGTCTAGATTCATGATTACCAGTTGGATTTATGAATGAAACTGTTGCTATGGCACTGGGTAACTTTGTGAGGTTCATTTTTAGAATATGATGCTCGCACAAGTTCTAACTCAATGCACAGATTTATGAGAACTAGGTTTTGAATTGACTTCCGACAACCACTTAAACGGAGGAAGAAGGTGGTGGATTTTGACGGGAATGCTTATTATGTCTAGTTTTCTATGAGAGGCTCCCTGTCTTTTGCTACTTATGTGGTCGCCTTGGTCACACAGACTCTTTTTATGAGCTGCGTCTGCATCATTCGAAGGAAGAGCTGAAGTCGGGGTGGGATGGCCGACTGTGAGTCCCTAGTCGCCGAAATTCTCAAGCAGTGAGTTGTTGGTTGAATGAAGATGGTAACTCGGACTTGGCGGGATCTAAGGCTTCAAGCATGGGATATGCTGGAGTTGACCACATGTTCTTAAAATCCTAAAAGTTTTATGCTACCTTTTTTGGAGGTAAACTTGATATGGGAAGTGGTGTGACAGAAGTGGGTTCTATGGATACTGATTTTACAAGTTTGGGCTAGAAAAGTGTTAATGGGCTTGATGAGGATGAAGGGTTTATCCAGCCTGCAGAAATGAAGAAAAGGCCTAGAAACAACATAAGTCCTTCCACTGCTATTGTTTCTATACAAAAAGGTTCAGTGAGTAGTGATAGCCCGTTATCTCATGCAGCGGGCAACTCTAACACGGCTGATCCCGTCAAGTGGGACCACCGAAAGCCATGAAAATCTTCAGTTGGAACTACCAAGGACTCGATAATTCCCGGACAGTTCAAGCACTCAAAGACTTCACTTTAAGTTATAAGCCGGATATTCTTTTTCTTATGGAGACTCTTGTGCATGGTGATCGTATGGAATCTTTACGGATATAGTTAAAGTTTGATGGTTGTTTTACTATTGATAGGTTGGGTCACAGTGGGGGCTTGTCGATTTTATGGTGGGATCCCGTTGAGCTTAATATTATCGGTTTCTCTCAAAATGCTATTGATTATTCTATTTAGGAGCAGGACACCCAATGGCGTTTAACTGGTTTCTATGGCTTCCCTAAGAGTTATAGACGACGTGCTTCATGGAATATTTTACGTGCCTTAGCCGCTAAAAGTGATCTTCCCTTTTTATGCATTGAGGATTATAATGATATGGTTTTTGCGGATGAGGAGGGAGGTGCCCCTAGGTCCCGTTTTCTACTGACTGGCTTCCAGGAAGCTATCACTGACACGGGTTTGCATGATTTACCTTCATTAGGTCCTAAATTTACTTGGGAGTATCGGCGGGGAACTGATTTTTGGATTCGAGAGAATCTAGATTGGACTATGGCAAATTTGAGTTGGTCGTCTATTTTTACCTTAGCTGTTTGTCGCATGTTAGTCCATTCTGTTTCTAACCATGCTCCATTAATTGTTGAAATTGTCGAGCAAGTCAATCTTATTTCGGGAAGATGTTTTCGCTTTGACAACTCTTGGTTACTCGATGATGAGTTATTTCAAGTTGTTAATGAATCTTGGTGTAGGGATGGTGGGTCAAATATTCTGGTTAAAAGAGACAGGGTTATTGAAGTGATGAAGACTTGGGGCTCTAAGCATAATAAGGATTTTTTGCGTAGGAAAAGAGTGGTGAGAAGCCTGCTTGAGTCGGAATGGGACTCGAATGGTATTGATGTGATGAAGAATCTGAAAGCGGAATGAAACACAATCTTGGCAGAAGAAGACATTTGTCATCGTTAGTTAGCAAAGTTATTTTGGTTTCAAAACGGAGATAAAAATTCCAAATTCTTTCATTCGCATATTAGAACCAGGTGTCAAGTTAATCATATCGCTAGACTGAAAGATGGTAATGACACTTGGATTTCGAACCCCACTCAGTTGCATGATTGGATCCTTAACTACTTTGGAAATATTTTTGCTGGCGATAAGGCTGGAAGCAGTAGGATTTTGGATCTTGTCTCGAATCGAGTAAGTCCAGAAGATAATGAGCTCTTAACAGCTGATTTTTTCGATGATGAGTTTAAGGAAGCTGTGTTTCAAATGCACCCAAATAAAGCGTCGGGGCCAGACGGTTTAAATCCAGCCTTCTTTCAAAAATTTTGGTATCTAATCGGAAAGGATGTAGCTGAGGGTTGCAGAATATGGCTACAACAAGGTACCCTTCCTCAATCCATGGATGATACATTATTTGTTTTAATTCTGAAGAATGATAATCCTGAATCCATTATAGATTATAGGTCCACAGCTCTTTGTAATGCACTCTATAAGATTTTGTCTAAAACTCTTGCCAACAGACTCAAAAAAATTTTGCCTAGTGTTATTTCTGACTATCAGTTGGCTTTTATTCTGAGGCGGTTAATTTCAGACAATATTATGGTAGCCTTTGACTTAATTCATAATATGAAATGGACTACTAGGGGGAATAAAGGTTATTGTGCACTGAAAATTGAAATTAGCAAGGCCTACGATAGAGTTGATATGAGGTTTTTGAAAGGCGTGTTGACGAAATTTGGTTTTTGTGATAAATGGGTAGGATGGATGTTTATGCGTTTTTCGGAGGTGCTTTATAAAATTAATGTGAATGGGAATCATATTGGTCCTATTATTCCAGGAAGGGGGTTAAGACAAGGGGACCCCCTTTCTCCATATTTATATCTTTTTTGTGCAGACGGGCTGTCTCTGTTATTATCTAATGCTGAGCGTAGGGGGTGGATTCACGGGTGTCGGGCAGGTGCTAGATGTCCTAGAATTTCTCATTTATTTTTTGCTAATGATTCCCTCCTCTTTTTCAATGCCACTGTGTTGGAGGCTTCACGGGTTAAAGGGATCCTTTTAGAGTATAAGCAGGCTTTAGGGCAAGCTATAAACTTTAGGAAATCTGGCATCATGTTTAGTCCTAATGTTAACGATGATCTGCATAATGCTATTTGTGATAATTTGGGTGTGTTCGATCCTTTAGGTGGTGGTAAATATCTAGGACTTCCCTCTCTCATTGGACGTAATAAACGATAGATTTTTAGTTTTTTAAAGGACAAGTTGTGGCGAAAACTTAATGGGTGGAATAATAGGTTCTTGTCTAGAGTAGGTAGGGAAATTTTGATCAAATCTGTGGCTCAAGCAATCCCTTCTTACTATATGGGAGTCTTTGAGATTCCATTATCCATCTGTCGAGAATTGCAGGTTTTGATGAATCGATTTTGGTGGCAGGGGAATAAGGAAGGCAGTAGTGCTGTCAATTGGTTGTATTGGGAAAGAATGAGTGGTAGTAAGAAGGACAGTGGGATGGATTTCCTTGATCTCCATTATTTTAATCTTGCTATGCTAGGAAAACAGGGGTGGCGGTTATTAACTGACACTAACACTCTTCTGTTTCGGGTCTTTAAAGCTAAATACTTCAGGGAAGGAATTTTCTTAATGTTTCTTTGGGTAGTAACCCTAGCTTCATTTGGAAGAGTGTGTTGTCTTCTAGTATGATTTTAAAGCATGGTGTACGGCGGGGTGTGGGGGATGGAACAAATATTATAGCTTCTGTGGATCCTTGGATCCCTAAGAGTGACTCCTTTATAGTTGAGGATGGTAATATGTTTATTCCAAGAGATACCAAAGTTTGTGACTTATTTATGCCTGGCATTAAAAAGTGGGATATCGATAAAATTCTTAATTTGTTTAGTGTTAGAGATGCCCGAGCTATTGTTGGCATTCCCTTAAGCATTTTCAATAGAAGGGATTGTCTAATTTGGCACTTTGATAAGAAAGAAATCTATACTGTTAGGACAGGTTATTATGTGGGGTTAAGGGTTTTGGGGAGGGAGCCTAATAGTAAGGGGAGGGAAATTTGATCTTTAATTTGGAGGCTTGATGTGCCTCCTAAAATAAAGGATTTTATGTGGAGAAGTATAAAAGATGTTTTTCCTACTAAGATCAATTTGAGGAGCAAGGGAGTTGAGGTCGGTGGTGATTGTCTTTTTTGTAGCTTGGCTAAGACGTGTGATCGTATATTGGTGCGTTGTGATCGAGCTCTTCATGTTTGGAGGCTAGGTGGTTTCGTAGCTCTTCAACCACATTTTTCTTTCTCACTTTTCTTTTTGTAGGTTTATTATGACATAGGAAAGGAGGTAGTAGATTTATTTGTTATTCATGCTGGGAAACTTTGGTGTTCTAGGAATGATTTTCTTTGGTCCCAGTCGTGGAGCAACCCACAACAAGTTCATGAAACGGCTATCCTCTACATGCACGAATGGAAGGCTTCACATGTAACTCATCCGGTGTCTCATTCTCCTGCCCAACAAGGTCTGTCTCGACAAGCTCCTTTATCAGCTCTAGTTGACAGCACTTCCATGTGGAAGATCTTTGTTGACGGAGCCTCCTTTTCTATTAAAGATATGAGGGTTTTGGCTTTATTGTGGAGAATGAAGAAGGTTTCTTTATTAGAGCTGTATCCGGGCATCAAGTGGGCAACGCTACTCCTGCAATTGTTGAAGCAGTTTGTCACGACCCAAAACCGTGGGCCGGACCGGCACTAGGACCTAGGTAAGCTTAAGGCACCCGAGGCCCGTAGTAAGCCTAAACTATCACAACTCATCCCTATTATCATTTGACTATCGGAATAGTAAGCCCATATTA
>CANUEX010008171.1:0-10168 GCA_948099535.1 Jatropha multifida
TATAAAGCTAAGGCATATACAAGGCTAGAGGCACTGCTTTCATCCCAGGACCTTTCAAAATTGATTTCGAGGACTGGTATTGGATCCACTTCCACCATCATTGGCAAAGGCAGGAGTTGACATGAAAGAAAAAAAGAATACTAGGAGGATAAGAGCCTTTTTCGTAGGAGCGAATGAACGAGCAAGCGAAAGAATTTATTCTAATAAATAGCGATAGGGAGAGGGGAAGAGAGAAGGAACTAAAAAAGAAAACTAAACTGATTCAACCAACCCCAATGGAAGCCCTTTGGCAAGAGTGGGAAAGGCCTTCACGGAATGAAGAGGATCAGGGAAGGGCATCTTAAATGAAATCGATCCTATACCCGCTAACTTCCTTAGGAGTTTTCCTTGCTCAAGGCACCAAGATGACTGAAGAATATAGAAAGAACTCGAGTCAAAGGTCTGAGTAAACCAAGAAGAAAGTCAGTAGGATTCGGAGCTGAGACAGGTCTCTTAGAGCCTAAGATAAGGTCGTTTAGTCACTTTTTGGGCTCTCCTGACTCTTGTAAAGGTAGCTTTTTAGTAATTAAGAAAAAAGCTAATTCTCTGCATTTGACAGCCTTGCCTATCAAAGATTTTGCCATTCGTAGATGTCGGGTAATAGCAATAACATAACCTAAGACTAGTCAGACTTAAAGCGGTCTTTCTTCTCCTACGATATTTTGATTTGGATGAAAAATCATCGGAGAATGCGTATCCGCTCTTTTCTTTGACAGAAGACTACAATTTTCTCTAGTGCTAGTGTGATAGTGATAGTATCCGCTCCTATTGAAGCCGATGCTATTGAATATGGATGAATTCATATAGAATACGGCAAGGAACTGATAGCACTAAGGTTAAGGGATTAGTTAGACTGATCAAGACTAGCTACTCTTTCTTTCATCACTAAGCGGTGCTGGATGTCCTACTTTGTCCGATTCAACAAGTGGATCCTCCTATCCCGAACCAAAAGAAGTGGGTAGTGGATCTGGATAATCTTTCTTCCCTTTTACTTTTAGTAGTCAATGTTATATTGGTACTAAAGAGAAGTAATTGAATTGGCTTAGAAGCGGCTACAACTTGAGAGGCCTGAAGTCTTGTCCCAGAGTCCTATCCTAAGAAGAAAGACTAATTAGATAGTCTGGGCTAGCTTCCTCAACTCTGAGATGAAGGAACTAGTCAATCAACTACCCGAGAAATGACGTTGATTGATGTCCTTCCCGCTTTATGAAGTCAATAATCTAAGTATTGGGTAAGTGACTAAGAGATAGATATAGCATGCATTGACATTTTTTTCTTTATCTATTTCTATTTAGATAAAGAAAAAGGAGGGAAGGTCAGTGGGTCTTAGAGAAAAGGTGGCGGACCCGGGTGGAAGTCCGGGAAGACCTAATTATTGTGGAAGTTTGGCTCGAACGATTGAGGATGCTGATGCTTTTTAGCGCCTTACAAGTTCCTAAAGGGAGAGGAAGACCTTGATTATTAGAGTTGGGGGCACTTCATTCAATCGACTCAAAATAAGGCTGCAAGTCGCATGCAAGCTCACCTTATCCATGAAGGAAGAATAAGAAGCAAAGGTGATGATAATACGAGTAGTTAAATTTTCTTGCTCAAAACATATATCTATTTCTTAAAAAGAGAAGGCTTCATTCGAGGAGCAAGGTAGCATAGCAGACAAGGCATAAACCGTCCACCTCATAAAGCTCGGGAGTCTACTCACTAAGGAAGCTACATATTCTATTTAAGCTGGCGAGGCTTGAGTTTGACATTGGTTGACGAACCTCCCTATATAATTAGAATAAGATTCTCTTTCTTCCTAAAAAGAACTATACTTAGTAGCCACTTTCCATCTATCTGACAGATTTTGAATCCACTAGTTCAACAAAACCAACTGCAAGCAGATCTACGCTTCGAGCTACAACCAGAAAAAGGGGTACAAGCTACATTAGCGGACCGACCAAAATCTGGTAAAAGGGGTTAAGATAATAAAGGCTTAGGCTAACTCAGAGCATCGTTACCATTTATGTCAACTTAGCTGCTGGAAGCTTCTTCATCAGACTCCGATGAAATGCCCATAATGTCATTCCAAAAGAAAGATGTCCTGGTGCCTTCGAATTTGATGAAAATGTCACTACATCATCTTCCCGATTTCATTAGAGAATGATTCATCATAAAAGGATTCAAAACCAGAAGACAGTGCTAAAGGCAAAAGATTTGGGTAAGAAAGAAGTGTTTCTAAGATGAGATGAGATAAGTTTTCAAAGCATTCGAACTAAAGAGATGCAAGCGATGTTCCTTAAGGACTAGAAAGAGAGTTCTTTAACCAACCCAGTTCAGGAAGCAGTGGAGAAAGAATCATCTTTTTCTTTTCTCATAGTTGAAGGTGTAGAGAGGGTCTTAGCCTGCAGTAGCTTGATAGTAGGAAGAGTCTAAAGGCCTAACCACAGCTATTGACTCTAGTGCTTTCATATTCGATGTGAGAGTCTGAGTACGAGCTCTAAGCCTATCTGCTGTTATCTAGCATGTCCCATTTTTGGCTTTAGAAAAGACTACTCACTTGCGGTATACTTTTATAGCTTTCTTGCTGGCTCTCCTCAGTACAAATTTCTGCCAGCGAAGAGGGACATTCAATAATCGTCAATCAATTTACCAAAACTAACTCAATAGTCCACTATGGTACACTAATCCATAAGATCTATTCCCGTTGACAACCAAAAATCTCAAGAAAATGGCAGGATTGAACTTTCACTTAAAAGGAAAAATAAATGAATTTAAAAGGCACATTCACATTGAAGAGAATCGGCTGTGAGCTTGAAAGGAAGAGAAGAGGCTCTTTAGTCTGAGTTCAATTCAATAAATAAAAGGTGGATCCATTATTCATTATTGTTTCAGTGGAAGCTTAATTAACCTCCCCTATGCCGATTCAATAAAACGAGCTTACTCATCCGGGCCATAAAGAAAATAAGAGAAGCTTTAAGGAGGATGTATCCTCCGCCTATCTTCCTACCCTACCATGACCTAGCGACAATTTCTTTTCCTTCTTCCTTCATTAATAGAGGATGCGAAATTGAAATCTTACATTTACATATAAATATCAATTAAAGACTAAAATCGAAGTGGAATCATGGCTCGAATCGGAATATGACTAACTCTCTTAAAGATCAAATTGAATGGAGCGGCAAGTTAAGATAAGATCATAAGAGATCAAGAATTAGAGACAAGAGTTCAAGATTGCTTTTTTCGTGGAAGAAAGTCATTGAATTAGAGACAGACGCTACACGGAGTGGGAGGCAACGACTCTGTAGCCGAAGTAGAAAGAAGAAAAGAAAAAAGGTTCTATTTTAACAAAGCATTCGTAAGGCTTAATAGCCGAGCATAGTAAAGGTAAAGCTCAAGCTGTTCCCCTGGGAATGGGATTCGACTTTCCTTTTCAGATTCAGTTGGGGGATTTCTTGTTGATGGCGGTGTGATCCTATCTGCTGCTCTTTTTCACGAATCAGTTTCATCCCTTTCAGGTGTAGATGAATAAGCACAAGGCAAGAAAGACCCAACCCAACTCAAGCCAAACAAAGTGGGAAGAGCAAGCGATGATTGCACGAGCATCGTAATGATAGCGAAGAATACTGGCTATGATAATAGGGAGAATCAAGCCTATCCGTTGCTCTTGGTTTCCAGTCCGCTTCGCGCCTTTTGACTATTCATTCCTATTATGATAAAGCAAGAGCACTAAGAGCTTTTCATTGAAATGATGCTGACTCTGACCACAGCCTGCCAAGACTGACTTGAAGAAAGGTACGAAGTATCTTCTACCAAAGGTTATCTTGCTTAATAAAGCGTATAGGCTTTCTTCCTTAAGAGCTATTCCCACGGAAGGGCGAAAGTGGACAGGGGATTTTTACTTTGGTTGCCTTTTCCCCTGTTGAACGATTCCAGTTAGGCAGATTGGTCCCTTCTACGCTATCTGAACGATTTTAGTCAGCCTCGCCAACATCTATCTTGAATAGTAATAGTCTAGAATCAAACTATTTGTGTCTAATCTTGCTTTTGGATGGATTTTCCTATTTCTATGAGCTTCTTGGTCATACGAGGGGAAAAATGACAAGTTTCGTATGAAAGGGAGGGGGTTACATCCTTTCAAGGTACAAGTTCTCTCCCCGGAGACACCTTACCCTACTTAGCTTGGGTTCTTAAGCTATTGGGCGGATTAGTACTGTCTCATTCCAATCATTCTGGGCAAGCCAGTCAGAAGAGAGCCAAAGCGTCGGCTTTCTTTCTCCCCTTAGGAAGAATACGCAGCTACTGTGATCATATCTGCTGTTTGCATATTCGCTCAAGCAAGCCTATCCCAAGCCGGTCTGGTCACAAATCGGATGTTAGTTCTTTTTCACAGATCTGCTCTTCTCCTAGCTCTTATTAAATCCCCTGCTATTGAATCAGATGCAAGTCTTTTGATAAGTCAGAGGACTTGAAATTCGGAGAAGGGGGATAGCTTGTTGCGAGTTGTCTAAACTCTCATCCTCAGCGGTTCGATAAGAGGAAGTTAGTGAAGAGTGGAGTATACGAAGCGAAAAGGGAAGAGAGAAGCAAAGCCAATAGTAGCAATGTAATTAGTAAAGACCCCTATACACTTGGAATATGGAAACAGGTCGGGAGAAGATCTTCTTTCTTCAATTGGATCAATAGGAATTGGCAATGAAATTGGGTAGGCTGCTTATCTTAGGACTCCAACAGGCTCATACTCCCTGGTAACTGGACTTGGCTAGCTTGGAGAAGGAATGGCCATATCAAGTACTCACTTAAAAAGGAAGGAAGAAATAAGCACTTCAACTCTTAGAACTCCAACTGCAACTGTATGAGCTTACCTCAGTGCTGAAAACTAGATAGCTGACATAAATAAAGCAATTGGATCACTAGGAACTGATAATGAAATTGGATCAATAGTTGCCAAGAGAACAACTGCCTATAAAGGAACTGGAGTAGATTACCTGGGGGCAAGGCTTGCTACTATTCGATTTCTCTAATAAGTCTCTTTCCTCACTAATAACCTTGCTTACTGCCTTCTTCACTTAAGAGTACCCTATTGCTCTATAGTATCGAATTTCTTCCTGACCGGGAGGAGGAAGATTCAACCACATCAAATTTCCCCTATTCAAGAAAGAGAAGGGACTAGATTCTCTAGGACTGCTTTACTGCTTACTTCCTTAATTCTTGTTCTACCATACGTGACCCTCGGGAAGTCAGAGCAATTGCCTTTCTTCTTTATCGTATTGAGCCGAGTGTGGGATTGATCCCTTTTGAGCTAACTTCACTGCCGAGAAAGAAGAACTCTCCCTCTTGACACAAGTTTTCAAAGAGCAGATTCTCATCTTGGCCACTCACTCTATTAAGGTCTTGGCTTAGCCATTCATTCTATTAATGTTCTATATTATTCAAGAAGGTAAGCTTTCCCATCTCAAAAGGAAAGTCTTGAGTCAAACCATGCTACCACTAGGGATGGTGGTCAATAGCTCTAAGATCACATTGGGTTCTAACCCTCAGGTGACTTCACTTGCTGAATCAGATTTCCCTCTGGATTTTATCTTAGAGAGGGATCGCCTATCGATTGCCTAAAGAATTCTAATTTCAATCGTGCCACCACCCCGAAATAGAACCTGTTTCCCTTGTACAATGGCTAGTGAAAAAAAAAAGCTCCCCTTGGGAATGAAGCCATTCACATTCATTGAGGGCATCCAATCACAGGTGAAAGGTTTTTTATGGCTCAGTAAAAAGCAAAGTTCTTACCTTAATATAAAACTGACCCGAATCAAGAAAAAGTCTTTCTCTTACCGGATTTCAATTAGATTAATGTGCGCTCCTATG
Organism: Jatropha multifida; assembly: GCA_948099535.1. Lineage (NCBI taxonomy): Eukaryota > Viridiplantae > Streptophyta > Magnoliopsida > Malpighiales > Euphorbiaceae > Jatropha > Jatropha multifida. The sequence goes on from CANUEX010008171.1 coordinate 5,878, forward strand.
GAAAAACCTCTTCCATATGAACTAGTTTAAGACTTCCTTCTTCTTATATATCGGTGTCGTGACAAGGCAAGCTATTTAAGAAGCAATAGTTCTTCTTGTTTAGGAAAGGAAGTTTACTATGTTGGTTACCATGAACTAACCTAAGTAATAGAAAAAACAAAGCTTACTTTTAACTTACAAAATACAAAAGTGATGCTCCGAAACCTATTCAGCAGTTGATAAAAGCAATCTGGAGATGTTAGCCTAAGGCCCGAATTGCTTCGACTTGTCCAGTGAGCACTTGAAGGGCACAGCTCGAATGAAAAAATTTTGTCCTCTCTTTCTCTCATTAAGAGTTTGACAAAGACCTCCGGACAAATACCCCGTTCGACATTCTATTTACTAAAAAAAAATAAGAACCCATATTCTTCGATCGGAGATTATGATTACGTTGGTTTCATTTCTATCGCTTCTAAGAAGATTATCATAGCTAATAATAGCGAATATCATATGATTGGTGTGAGGACAGAGAGTTCGGACAAGAAGGTTTGTACTAGTCTAGTGGCAGCGAGAAGGTTTAGATGTTGGATTGTTAAGGAATGAACATTCCAAGAGAGCGAAACCAACCAGGTGAACGAGCGCTGCGGTAACGAGCCATAAGAAAGATGAGCAGAGCATTCTATTCGCTAGCCTTTCTTTCTAGGAATAGGAGAGCATGGTAAGATAGATAGACGTCCAATCTTGCAGCAGCTAGTTGCTCGGCCTTAGTCTTGGGCAGATCTCACACTTCAATCAACCTCTTCAATCCAATCAATCGATTGATCAAGAGGCTAATCTCTTTTGTTTAGGCCAGTAGCTAATAAAAAAAAAGTCCTCGCTTTCTTTTCTCTTGAACAAGGTAAGGATAGCATAGCATTAGCCTCAATTGAACAAGCTAAGCCTTGAAGAAAAAGGTGGTAGGCTGAAGAACCATTGAACGCTCCAACTTGCCCACTAAAGAAGGCGAAGGCTGGGCAAGAGACTGGGCCAACTTACTGCGTTGAAGCTTTAAGCTCTATAGAAGAAACTTTTTTTTAGGTATTAGATAGAGGAGAGAGGACACCACTCAGCACCCCACGGAGCAGTAAGGAAAAATGCCTAACAAAAACAAAAACAAACGGCCAAAAGCACAAAAAAATGTATGGCTGAGAGGAGAAGAAAAAGAAGCATGCATGGAGTCTGTCGACAATTCGAAAATCTATGAAAAGACGTCTAAGGCTAAGAAATAATTTATGAAAGTCCATTACTGAGAGAAGTGGTGATCTCATCTTGCTTGCTAGGAGAGAGGAAGCTTCCGGACCACCTTTTTCAACCAGATAGCGAGCGATCACTTAAAAATGAACACTAACAAAAAGCGACCGAGAATGAGTAACTATCCCATACGGGAATCGAACTAGTGTCTTCGACATGAAAAGACGATGTCCTAACCACTGGACGAAAGTGACCAAAAATGCATTCTTCATATACCTTAGCTCTGAGAATAGAAGTGGTTTGTTTTCTTTCTATATGCAATTCATAATTTCGTTTGTGGTCAGGTTGGCGATTTTTGATGTGAATTCGGCGAGTCATCCCCCCTTCCTACGGCTTCCCCCACCGACCTAGTGATAGACCAACCATGATCCTTTCTCCAATCATAAAGGCCCCAGATCTCTTTCTTGGTCTTTCATTCCCCCCTGAACAGAATAAGTAAGGCCTCGTTCTTTCTAATTCAAAAAAGAAAAAAAAAAAGAGGTTTGGAAAAATGTTTAAAGTGTCAAAGGCCTATGCTAAAGTAAGAAAGAAAGTACGTTAGGGTTACGAAGTCTCCGAACTATAAAGAAAGGGAGGCTAACGGCTTACTTTCTAAGGTCAGTTGGTTAAGAAAAGCTTAGGTTATGAAATTGCTTAGCCATTAATTAATTATGTAGTAGTGAGGCATCAGTACGAAGTTGCATCAACTGTAGATATAGACTAGGCTAAGGGACGGACTTCATCTCTTCTATTCTCTTTACTTACACCTTACACTTTTGTTGAGTCTAATGAGGCTCAGGTACGGAGCCTTCCACTGTGGACCGAGACTACGCAAAGGTAGAACACCATAGAAACTTCGCTGACTTTATCATAAACCTTGATTTTGCTACGCTCAATAGGAATCCAGAATAGCAAAAATCGATTTGTGTTCTGCTTCCAAAGTAAGTCGTCTTTGCCCAAGTGTGAACTGCAAATGAAAAACCAGTGATTCCATTCCTTCTTTCTTTTCTTCTAGGTCAACCCGCATTGGAGTAAGAGGGTCAGCCAAACAGCGGGCAGCTCCATTTTATTTTTGTACATTTGCTGAGGCAGACCAATTAGGCATTTTAGAAAAGGGAAGGGAACTTCTCACCAAAGGGGGCAGTTGGAATGAAGGAGACAAGAACCTACCGCTTCTAGAATGCAAGTTTATCCTTTTATTTTTTTTAGAGCTTACCACTATTGAAATGAAAAAGAATTTTATGGATGAAGTAATCGGAGTGACAAATGGTTACGGTTACGAAAATCGAAGAAATTCAGGAACCGTCGATTACCTTTTGAATCAAAGTAGCGAGAAGCCAAGTACTACGGGGAAGCAAAAATTCGTAGACAGCTTCGCTTCCTCGTCGCTTCTTTCTAGCGACTAGCTTCTCAAGTGGGTGGCTTGGTAAGCAACAAGCTACCTTCAGCATAGGAAAAATCCCTATCACCCATCAATAAATAATAGGTCAAAATGGTGGGGAAGGAGGCCCTCCCTACTTCAATGAGAAGGGGGGAATCACCGTTTCACAGCCCTTCCTCTACAACTACCTTTCGCCCAACATGATCACAAATGAAGACAGAGAATTGCGTAGATAGGAGGATGAAATGCCCACTTGTCTTGATCAAAATGATTGAAGAAAGAAAGAGAATGGTGGCCCTTTCACCCAAGGGACATTGTCAGAGAATAATGTCGAGGACAGGGTGAGAACCTTCCGTTGGTTATGCCCTTTAAGTGTTGGTTCTTCCATATTTAGATATGGAGATAGATCTAGAGATAGAGATCTATATCTTTTTATCGATAGATGGATGAGAAATGCATATTGATTTGGTTTCAAGATCTATGAACAAGAGATATCCCTAAATATCCATTTGAAAAAAGAGTTGAATAAATAGATAGGATGGAGCCAGTTGAAGGAAGGTCACATTAGCGCCCTTGCAATCTTTCTAAAGTAAGAAGCGAGAAACTTTACTTTGAGAAAGAAGGGCCTTATATTAGAATATTAGTAAAGGCGCGTTAGCCTATCTACAGAAAGGGGCTTCTTCAAATATCCCATAAAAAAAAACAGGGGCTTCTCAAAGCTTATAGTTTAGGGGTGCATAGGTTTGGAACCCTATACAAGGTGTTAAAAGCAATGGCTTTCTCTGAGAGGGGCTACCTTCTTCAAGCTCCACTTGCTGCTTTTCAAGGAGTCCTTGCTCCTCGCTTGCTGTCTACTAAATGAGCCTTCACTACCCGCTTGGACCCTCTCTTTAATCTTAAGCAAAGTGAAGTCAAATCAATGAAGTGAATAGCCCAACCTCTTTGTTTGAAGCTTTTCCAGAATTATACTGGTTGAAGCTTTGCTTCCCCTAATTCCAAAGCGCAACAATAGACTTGCAACTATAGTATAGGAAAAAGCTTCTCTTTAATAGCAATCATAGGGGGTTTAGAAAGGATTTGATCGTAGATAGAGACTTTTTCCAGGGGTAGGGGCAGATGTAGCCAAGTGGATCAAGGTAGTGGATTGTGAATCCACCATGCGCGGGTTCAATCCTCGTCGTTCGCCAATTAATACCAAACCAAAAAATACCCATCACAGAAGAAAAAGGATAGGGGAGATGGCTCTTGGATTGGGAGGCTTAACTGCATTTGTGGTCTCTATATTAGCAGCAATTGTTGGAATCTGCATTTTCTTGACAAAGAAGAGATTCGTATTGTTAGAAAGACCAGAGAAGGCCAGAATTGTAGAGTTCAAATCAAAAAAATCGCCACAAGATTGTCACTTTTTGGGATCAAATCAGCCACAATGGGGTTAATAGAGATAGACTTGTTGGAGAAGGGGCATCAACAAAGGTTTATAAAGGTCTCTTCCATCTGGAGGAGATGTGGCAGTGAAAAGATCCGAGAGGGTTAATGGTATAGACTGTTTGCGCAATCCTTTCACCACTGAGTTTGCAACAATGGTGGGTTGCTTAAGGCACAAGAACTTGGTTCAGCTTCAATGCTGTGAGGGGACTGAGTTAGTCCTGGTTTTTTAGTTCC